>JAPYYT010000763.1:0-38641 GCA_030522565.1 Ceratosolen corneri | reverse complement strand
TATTATAAGTATTTTGTTGATAAAAAAAAAATACTTATATTTTATGCCATAAATAATTAAAGATATAAGCGTTTCAAAAGATAAGGATAATGTATCTTTTTATGGTAAGAAAACGCTCGTTTATACTTGATACTTTTTAAATATGAGAAATTATAATTAATTAATTAGTTTTTTTATAATTCATGATGAATTATGAACTCGTTCATTATTTCAGTTTGCAAGTGAAGGAGCACAAAATTTCATTCCAAAAACTAATATAAATATTGCACTTGAAATATTAAAAATACCATCTTCATGCCAAACGCATTTATGTAAATAAACATGCTCCTCCATAAGCATTAAAATACAATTAACCAAGAGTACATGAAGAATGCAAAAACACATGCATTATAGAATAAAGAATTTTCATGCGCAGCCTTTTTTAATTTATACATTCGGAAATGCAAAAATTAAGCAGCAGATCTTAGTGTTTGGATGGCTTAATTTACTTCAATTCCATGAAATTACGAGCACTTGAAATGGACTTTTGCAAAAATTACAAAACTACCACGACATCTACAAATATTCATTGTATTTGCAATATTTTTCCTCTTTATATCTAATATTTTCATAAATTAAATTAACGAATGCACAGCAAGCTGTACATGGCCAATTATTAGATTTTATCGAATGGAAAAGCTTAATAATGCATACGCTCAGGCCTAAGAAGTTTGTGAAGTATTAAATAAAAGTTTTATGCCAAATCACAATATTAACAATGAGAATGACTCTGTTCCTCGATTTTGTTATTTTGTGCCGTTAGCTTTGCCTTCGGAAACTTACATTTCGCGCTCTCGGGAGCTTGTGTGGGTCGAATTCACACCGATTTGATATCTGCATATGAACAAATGCCACCCACACTTCAATGAAAGCTCTTGCGCGCAAACTTTTTTAACGATTTTTTCGTGAAAAAGTTTTTCAGTTAACAATCTGAATAAAAGCCTCGTACGCATCTTTTTAATGTAAAAAAAAAGCATCCGTATATCTTTATACGACGAAATGTACTTGGTCTAAAGTTTTTGCAATTGCTGTATTGTGTTATAAAATCCAGACAGTTAGCGTTGGCTTGGAATAAAATATAAATTTAAAAAGCCTAATAATCATTTATCTCGCACCTACAATTATGCCAATGATCGTAGCTTGTGTTGCTGCCGCTAATGTAACGAATTAATCATTTAAAGTAAACTCTAGCTGAATTAAGTGATTAAAGCGACTTCTCGAATGTAAAATTGTAATTATAGCGCCGCGATTCTTACGCAAAGCTAAATGATTACAAAGTCGCTATTAAAATACACGATAAAATCAATTGAATCCAAACTGATAAGAACACGTCCAACTGCGACAGAGATATGGGCGAAGTTATTTGGCAAGAGAATCCGACGAAATTACTCAACCTCTGTTACAACACCCATACAATCTCGTATGTGATGTAATGACACGCTAATTAGATTCTCGTCCTTTCCCTAAAACACATATCCATATACCAATGCCCTCCCGAATGCTAGTATTATTACACCTATGAATAACAATTCATGGAAATCGTAATTAAAGCTCGGCAAATAATCGAAAGAATTGCAATTCCGTGCATGTTTTATATTATTCTATATTATTCGAATTTATATTAATCGCTGCTTCACGAGTAATGTTTGCATCTTAGCAATAAGATTCTTTTTTTCCCCACGAAAGATAAATCATGCTTTAGAGGAATCCGAGCAAACGTGGGAGAGCCGGTTGTTTATACTTGGTATTTAACAAATTGATTATAAATATTAACGCGGCAAACAAGAATATATGCACGAACATTTCGTGGGTGCGTAATAAATGTTCGTTCGTGATGATAAAAATGGCGAGCGGTTGGGCCGACTGTTTGCACTTATTTGGAATTTATAGCTCATTCGCCGCTCGTTAATTAGACTTACAAGCTCGCTCATAACAACTTCATGATCATCGCGGAGGCTAAAACATTGAGTTTGGCAAATAAAAACTTTAATCACCAGTCGGTCGACAGCACAATACACCGGCCTCTCCCATTCACCCAAACCCAATATTCCCGCCATATATCAATACTTGGAGCTTCGTAATCCCAAGTGGTTTTAAATATGAGCGGGGCAGCCGCAAAAATGAATTTCACCAGGTGCCTCTTCTCCAGCGAATATATCCTCCAAAGTAATGCAGCCGAAGAGAGCTTCCCTCAAGTCCTCGGGATCGCGGCCGAGAGAGGGCGAGATCCTTGGCGTGGGCGGACGCATCCTGGACGTTCTCCAAGAGTCCGGCGCATCCCTTCGTTAAAAATGCAAAGGGGTGAGGCCGTGTATAAGCCTGTCGGGGGTGTGGGGGTGGGGTGTGGGGGTGCACTCGTCGTGACCTAGACGCGCCGATCTCTTATTCTTAACTCGGCTTACGTTATTTTCCTGGTAAGCGCGACTTTATCTCTATCTCCTTAAGCTCCTCCTCCCTCGTCGCGTCGTGGGGCACGGGGAAGGAGTTCTTTACTTACCTGGATTTGCGCGTGTTGAGCTTTTAATATTCTCGAGCGGAGTGACGGGAGAGGAGGGAAAATTGCGCAGATCGGCCAAGCGAAATACACTTTTATAAAATATCCAGCTGAATATATCGAAGCGATTCGCTATCGAGAGACTTTTTCTATTTTACATTTATTTTAATTTACTTCTTGCCATATCGATTACCCATTGCTTCACTATGCCGTGCTTTTGCAACTCTGCGCGACTCTCTATTTCAAGGGAAAATTTCATATTCGATGATTATGCTTGATTACTGTTCAGTCGAATGAGATTCTCCGCGAAAAATTGTCCATTTGTGAATGCAATGCCGAGCCTCTACAGCTCGCTCATTCAAATAATAATAAAGCAAAGGGCCAACTTCCTACTTACAAAAGAGCTAGATGTACTATTACTTCAAGTGACCCATAACACGTATTGTACACTTCTTAAATAAATGCGTACTTGGGTGCGATAGCAATTGTTTTACAATAACTTTAGGAACTCGAGTAATGTGATTGGGTAAACTGCAAGTACGATGTTATAGTTTTTTTTTTTTTTTGTTTAAAATAATGAGTAAATGTTGGAGCAGTACGTTAACTAAAAGACAAATGACAAAGCATCGCAAACAGCACCATGAGATTTGAAAAATATTAGAGCATTCAATTATGTCCAAAAGGATGAATTTATTTGTTATATTAATATATTTATATAGTATAATGGGACGTGATATAATGTTTGTTGAAATTATAGTCAATTAACGGTATTGAGTATTTTCATTGAATAACATTAAACCGAAATAGAAACGCAACAAATATAGCACGTGGAAATATCCTTATAGATCTTTTTTTTTTTTCTTTTGTATTCCAGTCTTATGACATAATAAGATGACAATTTATTGAGTAGTATATGCTTATAAAAAGTTAAACAACTTGAATTCACTTCGAGTGTAAGGCCTGGATTTTAATTTAAAAGAACGTGGAGTATAAATTTTTTAAGCATTATGTGATGACGAAGCGTAATTTCTTCCCTGCAAATTTTTAATTTAACCAAGATTGTCAATACCAGTGTAACAAGAGCCACGCGGCTGCATAAACTCGTATAAAGGAAAACTTATAATCTTAACCAGATTAAGCTGTAAGTTCCTAAAGAACGTTGATGAGAGTACGGCAAACCGTTACTCTGTGTATACACCAAGGCATCTACACACACACTCTGAACTCTGTTGCATAAGTGAAAGGAAGAGATCTCAGCCAATAAACTATATGCGTAGAAAGTCCCTTGGTTGTTTTTTTTTTTTTCTTCAAAATTTAAACAAATTTAATTCTGAAATAAATAATTGATCGAGACACGAGTATTTCGAAAAGTTAATTATACTTTCGTATTTATGCAGTATCGTATTGTGCTATTATCACATCAATAACTTATCACACTTTCTATTTGCACTTATTAAATATAGATGGCCAGGAAGTAATTAAAAATTCTTATCGGCAACTTGTGCATATTCCATATTCCTATTTTACTATTTTATTCTCTTCTCTTTTCTCTTGCTCTCTACGATACATTATTTGAATATTTGAATCAATACTTTAATTTATAGACTCAATCCTATATCGCTTCAATTGAACTCAACTGTTTATTCTTAGGTGGAAACTGGCAATAAAATTATCGAATTTAAAGTTGTTGAACAAATTTTCACCCACTGCTCATCATTACAATATTACAATCTATTTTCGTTTTTATTGAACTATTAAATTATCGATTATCGAGGCAAATGCTATAAAGCATTTGTTTCTGTATAGCTTATGAAATCTTTTCAATTTTCAACTTTTTAAACTTTATGGGAATCGCAATAGCTTTTGTTATTTTCATTATGTTGATTACGTTGTTCCTTACAAGATTGAGCCTATCATATGATGAATATGAGATTAATCAATTTCAAAACATCACTGTGATATTATTATTTTCACTCTTGACTAAAAGCACGTGACCATGGTAATTATTAGGCTCATTATTGAAGATTTGCCAGTTATTTTTGTCGTTTCCAAGTTTTTATTAAGAATTTAACACTTATTTGTACTGGTGAATTATCGATCGAAACAAGTGAGACAGCTGGAGGCTCGTTTACTTGGACCTTGGTCGGACATTTTCCCTTCCTCACAAATCGCTTACGAACGTTAATTTATTTAAAGCCATTTACGTGCCTATCGACAAAAGCCATCCAAGCACACAGTAATTTTTGTCCTTTCGCATACCGAGGTGGAAGCTCTTGAAATACTTTGCACTCAACATGATAAAGTCCTTACCTTATATGCCCTATAAAGGAGAATATCGCAGGCTCTTTAATGCAGATGGGACACTACTTCACCTCCTCCTCAAACTTATATTGTATACGCTCTTGTAAAGCTGGATATAAATTTACTTATAATGATTAACTACTTCCGAGCGTGCTTTAAATATTAAAATTACTTATTTCCCAACCTTTACTTTACACGGCATAGTAAAACATTTAATCTTATGCACACGCACACATGTATAAAGAGAGAGAGAGAGAGGTGAGCCTAATTACCGAAAATAATATTAATGATCGAGGGGAAAACAGTGGATTCCCACTGTAATGGCAAAGCAATCGATTAGCTTAATGTCAGCTGCTTTTGTCTCGACAATCACTACAATTAAACACTCTTATCGCTCGCGAGAACACGGCCTTGAATATACGAGGAAGACTTTCCTCGATAAGCTCGTGGCCACTTGGACTCGTTGAATGCGCACTCGCGCCCTGCAGTTCCCCCCTCATCCCACAAGCGATTAACTTAATAATCTCTAATGGGCCGTTCAATGAGCCTGCTAAATCCACGGCTCAACGTGAATTGAGCATCCGCGGCAAGTGGCTTAGGCCAGCCAAACAAGAAATAATTGCCCCGGAAAGGGTCACGGCAGTTCCACGACTGTCACTGCCTCGTTATAAAGCCTCGCAGGGACATTGTAAAGGAGGAACTCGAGGTGTCTCCTCGACTCGTCACTCTTCCTTTCATTTGCCTCCTCTTCTCTGTGTCTTGTCCTCTTGGATCGGTCGGGAAGTTTTGGCCTTGTCGACCATCAGAAAATAGAATCCTTCGATAAGCCCTTGCGAACTTTTGCGTTTCACGGAGAAAACAATGTACCGGAGATTTGGTTGCGCGCTGCTCGACAATTAACAATGCGCGTGAAAATCACGAAGGATTTGCCGCTTTATCAAATGATTAAGTAGCGTTTCATAATGTCGTCGAGCTAAATCGGGAATAATAAATGAAGAGGCGGCTTACTTTTACAACGCGGCATTGTAGTTTTCAAGCTTGTGGCTTAATTCTTATAAGAAACGTGCAAAGTTTCAATTGAATCGGACGAAATTGTCGAAAACGCGTGTGCTACTCGCGCAACTTTTCAACTCATTACCGTCGCAGGCCTTTTTAAGTAGGCGCCCCGAGTATGCGAATATTTGCGTTAATAATGGATCGACTTGAGTGTCTCGGATGCCTCTCGGGCGCCCTTAGCCCAGCTTCACAGATCCTAAAGCTTCATCAAAGCTTTCCAGATACTAAAGCGTCCCACCCCCCCGCTCCACCCCTTCGCCCAAAGAACACCCAAATAACAAAGAAAAACAAGGGAAAAGGTGGGGGGCAAGTTTCTCGTAACCGAGGGCAGCAATTACACTCGCTCATTAAAACGGGAATAGTGGTTAATAAGGAGGTGGTAGCTTCTTCGATCGGCCCCTAAGAGAGCTTTGTAGATGGCCGTGAGCCCGCGGGATAATCGTCGCCCTGGACGTCAGCCAGTGGTCCGCGGCACTAATTAAGCCGATCAAAGTCCCACAATAATCGGGTCTGGGCTCGGGGGTGGGACTCGTCCCGGGGAAGAGGCTGCCGCGGCATTCCGCGGCGGCAAGGAAGCTCCGGACGTCAGGCGGGCCAACAATTTACGACTTTAGTTGTAATCCGAGTTTCAATTTGGATGAGCGTCGGCCTGGCTCTGGGCTCGGCCTCGCCCGGGCGAAGCGCCCGGGCGTAAAATACAGCCACTCCAGTCGGCGAATAAAGGCGAATCGAGTGCGCGGTGGGGACGCCTCGTGACTACTCGTGACTACGGGCTAAGAGAAAAAGTTGGGATCCGTGATTCATAAGGCGTTGTTGGGCTGTGTGGCCCTCCGGGCTCTCTGGCCTTCGCCTGCCATCCTTGCAAATCTCGTTACGAGGGATCTAAATGCGAATGTGGCCTCGGCGCTCGATACGACGAATGGCGAGTGCGAGTCGAGTGGCCGACACGTGCGTTGCCGAGAGAAACATTGTTAGCTCTAACAAGAGCTGACAAAATGCCCGACAGTTTATAAATCTTTTAAGAGCTGCCAGATACTTTCCGACCTTCTATTCATTTAACGAACTATTGTGTCGACAAACTTGTATAACCAATCTCGGCATTTTTTAAGTAAAATGTACGCCTTCTGCACGCCATTCCCAGTTGAAAACTATTATTATTCGCTTTCGATCGGCTTTCTCTCCCTCTCTCTCTCTCTCTCTCCCTCTCTCTCTCTCTCTTTCAACAGCAATACTAGACTCGTGGATTGCGTGTGCCGTGCGTGTTAATAAATTATTGGCTAAATGACCCGTGGAATGGATTTGCGGTGTAAGGAACAGATCCTGCGGCTATAATTAACAATTGAGTCTCGTTTAATGATTGCAAAGTCGATTGCACTAGGAAAGGAGAGAGGCCGATTCAGACAAAGGCCGAGCCAAGTCTCCGCCAAGCCCGGCAAACGGCACTTTCATTCAACTTTGAGAATTTCATTTCAGCCCAGTGACAACTTATCCCCGATCGCTCGACTCGCCTCTCTCTCTCTCTCTCTCTCTCGCATGACACACGCGCGCCTCCATGACAAGCGCACGCGTATCATCGAGGCGAGATGAAAGTGCAGGTGCGAGTCCGTGCGGGCTCTCTATTCCCTATTCGGGAAATTGGAATAACAAGCGCGAGTCGCGCGTTACAATTACAAGCGGTGCACGAGCGAGCGGGCGAATCGATTTTTACGGCCTGAAATTGTCGCGACCCTCTCTCGCTGAAATTATCAATTAAAAGTTGCGCGTCGCGTTGCAAGTCGAACGAGCTCCAAATCCTCTGGCGTTGGATATAATGGCTCCATGCTAAATGCATCGATGAGCTTATTGAAAGGTTTTGGAGGAGGGCGGAGAGTGCTGCGGAAATATTTTGAAATATTGGCCCGTCGTTGTTGCGACGTTGCGCTTTTTGTCAGCCCGAGGCCTGCCATTGTACGTGTGGCCCACTCGGACGTCCAGTCAGTCGCACAAATTGTCGCAAATCAACAATAGGAAGATACGCAGAATGACGTGAGATGAGCCGAGGCATAAATTACAGATAGAATGCAGTTGTAATAGCGCAAAAGAGGCAACTAAGGTTAAGCTAGAAGAATTCATGGATTCGCCGCTAAATATACGCACTTATCAGTCAATCGACAATCAAACAATTACCGAATGATTGGAAAAAGCTCGACAGATAATAATACAGTTGCGGCATCGCCCTTCATCATAATATGAAATAAGCTCACTCTCCCTATTCCATTGCGGCTATTGAAGCGCAGCTTCGTATCTTCAAAATCTCAAGCCGAGATACCAAAGAGACCCGCCCGATCCCATCATGGCCACGAGGATGTGCTTGAGCCAACGAGTCCTAAAAGACTTGGATACCTACCTCGACATACACATACGACCTACACTAATAGACGGCATTCGAGATATCCGGAGGACGACACTACCTTACTCGTCGTACTCGCGATCCTCCCATTTTCCCGAGACTCGATGCTTCCTCGGCAAGTGCCTGACACTTACGATGTCGAGCTTCAATAGCCAACAGTCCAGACAATAAAGATTAGCGTTCAATATTTCTTCGCTTCTTTGATTTCACGCATTTCCCTGCATAATTCAGCTCGCTCGACAGCCATTCCAATACGACGGACAAATAATTGCTCTCGCGGCAGAGCAACTCAATACATTATTATTACATTTGCATTTACTATTATCAACAGTCGTTTGCTGCCAACATATGTAATGTACAATTTGAAGGCTTTGCGCAGTGGCTGTGAACTTGGTATTGTGGGCGTGTGCGATAAATCTAATAGGCGAGCAATTGTAGGTTAGATGAAATTTGGAAGAGCAGAGTGGAAGATTATTAAGGCTGAGCTTAACTTTTATAATCCTGATGAAGAGATTCAGGTTGTCCCGAAAGGTAACAGGGCGGGCGCGACGGGGCAAAGTTCACAAATACAAAGAAACTGCACGGGGCAGTGTTCTGCTCTTGAGAGAAAACGACGAGCTTTGACACGTAGTAACGAATGGAAATTACACTTGTGTGTAATGTCGCTGTGTAATAACGTAAACGCGTAAGCGTAATGTTCGGGCGGAGAGAGCCGTGGCCACGTAGGGCCCGACTAAGCCTCTGACTTTCTCGGCGCATCGGTCAACTTCAAGGCTCTCCAGGCTTTTTCCAGCTTCCACGTCCTACTCAAGTTGATACTGGCACATCAACAGTCTGCGCACGCGCTTCAGTTTGCACCTTAATTACAGCCTTATGCCGGGGGCCGAGGCCGCCCGAGCTTTGATGACAATGTAAGCGCGACCCAAGCCCCTCCACCACCTCAGTTGTCTCTCTCTCTCAGTCTCAGTCTCAGGTTGGCGAGGCGCAGCAGCTCTTGGGAATGTTTATCGAGCGGGAGTGAGAGGCAGTAGCGCGACTTTTCCAAGATTAAACAGCTGCACGACATTGTCAACCGAACCTCCCGAAAATTCTCCTAATTTATTTAAATTTGCTTCAATTTGAGCCCCTTTCGATGCGGATCGAATACAAATGGAGCTTAACTAATAAGTAAAACTTTGCCACCCAATCTCCCCCGCGCGCTTACGTCGCGATTATTTTTTAATTTAACTTTAAAGGAAAGAGGCGAAATGCGCGACGATTCGTCATTTTTAAAATGAGTAGGAGAGGATGGAACGTGTCCATTTAAATTTTGTTCTAATATTTCATTTGTCAGGTGGAGATGAAAGGAATATCTGGGCCTGTAGAATTCAAGGAGGGTCGAAGAATACAATTCAAGCTGGATTTACTTAAACTAAAGCAACATTCTTTGGTGAAGGTGAGAAATGCCTTTACACTTTCAGAAACTTCATTTCACTCATTCTTATTATCAATATATAGTCCGTCATTTAAATTCCTCGGCTACATTTTGCGTGTGCAATTACATGTCTTTCGACAATTTTTGAATTACAGGTAGGAGAATGGAGACCGGGTATCGGTATCAATGTCACCGACACATCGGCCTTTTTCGAAACTGGATCAACTAATGTCACCCTCATCGTAATTACTATTTTGGTAAATTAATCAGCAATCTCGATAATCCACGAAAATTGGATGTCTGGTGCATGAATTATGAATTGCGAGTGCATTTGTGCGCGCGAAAAATAACATCCAATTTTGTATAGTGAAATTTTTAAAAATCTGCCTCAATGTCAACAAATACTTTGCTTTTGTCTAACTTAAACATACTAAATTCATACAACTTGGTAGATAATTTATTTCTCTTATAAAGAGAAAGTTAAAGAGTCTTTTCCGTTGTAAAAATTCTCAATACGAATTATTTCACCAGTAGTGCAAAGTCCAAATGCATTCTCATATTTCAGATAATAAACAATTGTGACGTAATGTCATTTTAAATGTATATAATACGTTATTATGATTAATCGACATAATGAACCAACGAGGTAAAATCGGAATACTTTATAGCACCAATATTTATCTTTTTACAAGATTTCTCCAGCAAAGATTTTATATTTATATTCCAAAAACGCAACAACTGCAAATACGTTTCAGCCGTCTTGGGATAAAATCCGTAAGTTAAAGTCCGTCTTTTATGACCTCGAACTAATCTCCCGTATAAAAATACAAATTTGAAAATCTAGAAATTGAAAATTAAATGGTAGGAATGTAAATTCTCCCTCGCGTGCATTACAAAACAAATCTGTGTGTGTTTTTTTCCCTTCAAAATTTGACAAAAATGAATGATAATTTTCATCAACTATTTGGAAATTTTAGTGCAATAAAATTCTTTCTCAATTAACATTTTCCTTAATTTAAAAGATGAAAAGTAACGTAGACAGACTGCGCTTAAAAAGTAGCGCGATAAACGATTTCATGACGTAGTTCCGGCGAGTTTTAATTCCACAAACGGAAACATCGCATTGGCGAGGAGAGCTTATTTTTCATTTATTTCAGTATTGTGACTGTCATTTTAAATGCGACAATGCTCGCCAATCATTGTCCTACGACTCTTTAAAATATTAAAGAAAAATCGCCAATTATGTCCCTAAAAAAAAAACTCTAGTTATCAGCTTTTTCGACAAAAGGATTTTATCTATACTTTCTTTGTTGTGTATTCGTTGAATATAAATCCACTAGTTTTATTGCCAGTTTTTTTAAAATGCTGACAATAAATTCGCGTTTCATCGGGCATTATACGCATTTCAGTCTATTTCTTTGACACAGATCCATATTATACTTCGAAGCGCCTACTCATTTGCGTTTTCATCAATTGCGAATAAACGCAATGTCCTCCTACGGAATTTTAATCCATAAATTTGCATACAAAATATTGTGTACGCAATTGATTGAGACACAAACCTCCTCGGCAATCTAATACATTTCGAGTCATTAATATCGCTGAATTCACCATTCCAATTTAATAACTTGTTTGACATGATGATCTTGACAATATTTTCCGCAGAAGAACGTAAATGCATGCATATAAATGATCAGCCATTTCTACAACTTTCAAGTTGAATTTAACGTTGAATCGCACAGCACCGACTCGTCATTCCAATGTATGGCTTTAAAGAGAAAATAAGAGGTATTTAATGAGCAATAGTTGTTTGTCATTGAGATTTATTTGCTCTCGCAGTAGGCTGCTAAAGGAAATATATTTGATTGAATTTTTATCATATCAGGTTGTTTTTTGAGACTAGCCGACCTGCTCTACTCATACTTGATATTAATTGATTGCAATATTTGATTGCTACATTTATTAATACATGGACAAGCTAGCGTACAATACATAGCTTTATAAACTTGGGCAAAACGTAATTTTAATAATGATGACAAGAGACTTTATTCCTAACTGTAGATATAAAATACAATTTAAATATATATAACTCCTTATATTTCTGAGCAAACAACATCTCTGTAAATACGCTGACATTTCGCACACATTTTTTTAATCATGTAAATGTATGTTTCTCGTTCCTCGGGATGTACAGTTACATGAGAATACGCCTCCTTTTAAGTAAATTACTGTTAAAAATTTTGTAATTTCAAAGATATATCGAATGCTTATACTCGGTATTTTTGTTATATAAATTTAGAGTTCCTATCACAAATTACCGGAAACATGCGCAACGAATGACATTGTTGAAAGCTTCAACATAACAATAATTTGCGGATTTTAAACTGGACGTGAATGCAAGTAACTTGTTGAATTCTATTAAGCGAGATATGTTTGAAAGACATAAGAATGCAATGGAGAAACGCCATGTCGAGTCAATGCATAAATTGTAACTGAATTTAAGAAAAGTAAATGAATCTATTTGAGACTCGTAAATTAATTATGACTTAATGTAGTTACGGTTAGTCAAATGAAAAGGAATGCTAAATAGCCGTTTAGAAAGAAACAATATTAACTGCCGTTTCCTTTGCGATTAACAGGAAAACATTCAGCTTGTTTTTGAAATATAAATCTTTAAAAACGAGCTAAACTTTCAAGAAATTACATTTATTTCAGTCACGCGTTATGCTTAAAATATCCTTATCTCTGGTTGTCTGGTACATGTTTATTCTCTCTACTCTCTCTCTTCCTTTGTCGTCTCTTCTCCACCCCCCCTTCTCTCACTCTCCCTCTCTCTCTCTCTCTCTATCCATCTATCCATCTATCTGCCTATGCATCCATCCATCCATCTATCTATCTGTCTATCTCGTTACCTCTCTCACTTTCTGTCTCACCGCCTTCTCATTCTCTTGGATCTTCCTCGCACGAATTACGTATCTCGTAACGGGTGTAGCTTACGTATATAATGTAGAGAGCTTGCTACGTGACGATACCACACAGCAAAAACCATACGGGAAATTCATACTTTCATGGTTTTTACGTGCACTTGGCTGAGATGATCGCCCGAGTATATTTTCTTAGCAGCTGGCACTCGTATCGCTAACTGGGGAGTGGAACGACAGGATCCGAGAGCCCACGTGACGCGCATAACATTTGGATCGCTGGATTTTATTTCGTATTATTTTGTACGCTTTTTAATGGCTTTGCTTGAGGGAGGATTATTTTTGTTTTGCGTGTGCCGGCCAATGGGAATGCACATGATATGTGAATTGATTTCTCCACTTTGGGTGTGATTAAATTTTATTTAATCCTATCAAGTGGGGACACGTGTAATTACATCGGCTTAATTTCTCCGATACATCAGATGACTAATCGTTCCAACTGGCACGGACGTCTTTAACTGCAACGAGCAGAAATAAATGAGAAACGTCAATTTAACAATTTAACCCCATTTGGCAATATTTTTATTAATGAAAACGCGTGAAAACTCCAAAGCTCGGTATTCCCGGGTATTTCATAATTTAACAGTCGGTGGTTTATTTATTTGGCTGTTTTTTTAGCCGCACATGTAACTGAAGGTGGAAATTTGAAAATTTAATTAAAATACATTCAATGGCTCGGTGAGGTGAATAGACGAAGAAAATTAAGAGTGCACGAAAGGAGTTTATCGTGCCCTTTACTCCGACACTAACGCTCGCGACATATTAATTTGGAGGGGACGCATGCGCAATAGATCTGATTGCACGGCAAAATAAGCAAAATCACTGTGGATCAATTGCATTAGAATTTAGGCAAATTTATCACGTATATCGTGATTCAGTTGAAAGGCATCGAGAATTACAGACTGCATACTTTAGTCGACGTGATTGCAATTATTTTTCAACTTTAATATTTACGGAATCTCGTACCTTATTACGTGGAAAATATCGCGCAATATTAAAACCACTTGGCCTTTAATTCCACTCGTCTTGATCCCCAATTCAGCGCATTCAGCATTAATAGATACAAAATGAAAATGAAATTAACATAAATACCGAGTTTCTCTGCAACGGTCAAAAACCTTATTAAAAAAAATTTGCATGAAAAATTTAATGCTCGTACGGAGAATGCATTTATTTATCGAATGAAACGAACGAAATCCTTCGCGCCACGTTTATTCGCACTTTTAAGCGCGCTCGCTCAATCAATGCCACGATAATTTCAATAACCCCCGGCCTCACCTCCAATAAATCCCATTTTAATAAAATCACCCTAATGAGCTCCCATGAACCGTGGCTTACATTCCCTATAGGATCTGCTGAAAGGCCATCGGAAGCAGATTTAAAGCTCAGCGAGATAGCGCTGAGCTATCATCACACCCGCCAATCCTTTTAGCAAACAAAAGCCGAGCCTCGGCATTCCCCGCTAATTAACCGCGTCGATCGCCCGCCAAGGGACACCTGTCGCCCCTCCCAAGGACGCCACTGACAATCAATTTCATCGGCGCCTTGGCCACGTAGCGCGAGCCTGCCAAACGATTTTCGCGTGCGCGCACACGAGACGCAACAGACCACCCGGACGCCGCCTCCCTGTCCTCTAAATACCCATTAGCTGGTCGCGGGCGAGCTACTGCGGAGCCAAGGTGAGCGAACAGCCGCCCATCATTACCCGACACCACGGCCGCGGAACTTTACGTCTTTATTACGAGCGGCGAGAGTGTTTTCCGGGGTTGCGAGCCCGATAACGACCCGGAAATCTTGGCCCCCGCGCGCTTTATGGGAATCCTATAATTAGCGCGGCCCAATGGCCGGCATCTTTATCTCAATTCTAAATAAGCCGGTTGGAGCGTGAGTCGTCCTTCCCCCTCGCTCCTCGATCCCTTCCACGTCCACCACCCCCCATTCTCCCAAAGCCAAAGGAATCCCGTCCCGTCCCATCCCCCACCAACTACCCGGATATTCTCGAGTTGGGCCAAAGCAATCTTGGCTTACCAATACGCCAATACGGAGACCAAACGGCAAGCTCCGCCACTACCTCGTGGATAAGCGCGAGCTAGGGTCGTTGGCATAATATGCATAAGATGCATAAGAGCTCGAGGTTGACCTCGGCAGCCAATCGTCCGCGTGGAAGGTGAGAAAAGCCTTTTGCTTGTGTGCCCGTAGGAGCAGCCGTACGTGATGCTGCGCAGCCGTGGTAACTTCAGCGGGAACGAGCGCTACGAGGGCTTCTGCATCGACCTGCTCAAGGAGATAGCCCACATGGTTGGCTTCGCCTACAGGATCGAGCTGGTGCCCGACGGCAAGTACGGGGTCTACGACTACGAGACCGGCGAATGGAACGGCATCGTGCGCCAGCTGATGGACAAGGTTCATTGTTTCTGCTGGCCTCCTATAGAGCGATCAGCTTTTCCGTAGAATTGATAAGGTCGCGAGAGCTTTGGATTTGGAGATTCGGACTTGTCGCCGCTCTCCTCAGAGGCCTCGGTGCTTCGAACGACGCTCCAGCGAATCTTCCACCTCGCTCCATGTCATTTCGGGATGATTAGGCGGATTGGGAGGCTCGGTGTTTTTGGAATGGGGTTGATTTCTTTCCGCTATGGAGTAGGCTCTTGTTATTATGCGGGGGAGGCTGCGCGGAAGTGGCCTGTCGATTAAGAAGTTTCGATCAAAGGAGGAATGCTAATGTGCGGGGAGATCGGCAGTTCTTGCGGGGAATTACAAGTTGGGTGGATTTTAAGTTGACTGGACGTGTAATGATGATAAAATTGCTTTATCGTTTAAAGGCCATCTTGTTTTGGGGCAGAGTCCTCTCGCGTAAGACGAGCTGAGAGGCCAGTGTGATGCATAATTTTCAGATCTGCCGGCTGTAAATAGTCACAATTGCAATAATGTGATGTTAAAAATATATGGCGGCGTTGGAAACTTTTTCAAACGCTGTTTCATAATTATTTTGCCTACTCTAAATGCAAAGTAGCACAAAGTCCTGTTGGCTAATTAATATGAATTCGGACAATTAGCAGTTGAAGATTTCACGCAGCATCTCATCGGGTGATGGGCGCGCGCGCGTGTGTGTGTGCATGTATTAATTTCAAATTTAAAAAATCAAAAATTACGTGCTACAACTTCAGATGGCTTGGAATGTAAGTTTTTTTATTAGCAGAATGCCGTGTATGATATTTTATTGAATTTGCTTGACTATTGAACTTGCTTGACAGCCGAAATGTTAATGTAAACTTGCGTAATGCACACTACGGCCTTAAATATTCGTCATCGTTAAGTATATATCTTTTGTTGAAAATTCCTCAGTGCCACAATTCTGCGCAATTCGCGAGTCTGAAAGTACGAGTAAATGCAAAAGTTCAAGTAGCAAATACGGTGAAATAAAAATGCAAAGAAACTTCATTGGCATTCTATGGGCAGTTGACAGTTGGAGGCCAAGTACTTCTCACGAGCGCCAAGAGTCCAAATTGCCAAAATGAGCGAGGCATCTAATCAAGCGAGCACTATAAAATCAAAGAAAATTTCCTCGTCCCCGTGCCGCAGCCACGAACGATATCACGAACGAGTCGGGAGACGAGAATAAAGTCCAATGACCACTCCATTTAAATTAAACAATGGCTCGGTGGCTCTTGGAGTGAACGAGGAGTGGACATTCCCATGGGCTTTCGCAATGCAAATTGCGGACATGAGAGCGGGACGCAGGTGGTATGTGGCCCGAGTACTTTGTCGGCACTTCTTGAATTGTCACTTGGTATGTGAGGAAAGGTTGGCAATATTGCCGTGCGAATGTTGCCGATAATTATCGGTATTCATGAGGCATTGATTTATCAGAGAAGGCCATTCAGATGTTAAGGTGAATAGGCTGCTTTTGGAAAACGCTTTTGAATTGCCTGGCTTAAGCGATAAAAAGTCCCTCGTAGACGTAGCGAGAACGATTTTAAAGCTTGAAATATCTTTTTCGCAAATGTTTTGCATAACGCGACTACGAGTATTTATCAAAAGTAAAAGACAGAGGGAAAAAAAATACGCCACTCTCGACTGGCGTGTCTCTTCTATATTTTCCTCCGTCGAGTCCTTGTAAATTTCAGTAAGGCAAACGTACTTTTTGTCGTATTAACCCCGTCGTATCAAACAAGTCTTCGTCACATCCACTCGCAACGCAATTAATTCATTGATTCTAAAATTTAGATGCTCTTACGTTTTTCAGCGTAAAATTTCATTGCACCGGACAGATTTATTTCAAACGCCGCATAAAGATTACGGGAATAAAAACCTTAATTACATGGCAAAATTTCATGGCCAGCTCGTGTACAATAAAATGACCATAAAGTGGATACATTTACTGATAATAATTGCCGAGTTCATTAGAAGCACAAAAGAATACACAAATCGAGCTTTTTATAATATATATATATGAGAGGTAATATTTCAAAAAAAAAATTTTTAACAACGAGAATTTGAAATTGAAAGATCTGTTGAAATAAAGAATTGAAAAATATTGCATAAAGTCAGTTATTATTGATCAATTACAATGTAATGAGCTCTATTAGCATTAAATTGCCTTCTAAGCCGTTGGCGAAATCATACACACGGAATCGACAAATTGTCTCAAATAATTTATTCCACACCTGGCAACATATTACATGCATAACAGCAACATATTACATGCATAATAGCGAATTCTTATTGGCTCATTGCACGTATCCTGTGCTTCGAGCATTATAGAATATTTCTCTCTCTATATATGCGCGTTGCACTTATTTTTCCGCAAAACACGAATAGCCGTAATGATGGATTTCATTAATAAAAAATGTGTTATTTGCAGGCATCGATGTATGCGCGAGGACGTGAAATTAATGAATATAATAACGACGCCCATCCGTCTATCATTTAAAAATCCAATAATCTCTTAATGTAATGGACCAACTAATTGATTCCATTTAATTGTAAATAACTTGGGATGAAATCACATTGCAAAATCATCGTAATGATTCTGTAAAGTAATGAGCCAAAACGAAGACGAAAAATCCATCTACCCAATCGGCTAAAAATGTCTCTTAAAAACTTACAAAACGCAAAATCGGGCAAAAAAATGATAATATTTGAGACAGAATCGCTGATGAAGTGCGATTTCCAAAACAGTAGCTGCGCAATGACAGAAAGAGTAATTTAGTTATGATGGGATGAGCGGTGCGAGCCGTGAAGCCGCAGCGCTGATTTCTTTCCAAGGCCGTGCAGAGTTGAAGTGAATTTCGTCATAATTGAATTAACGGCCCCAGGTGCACGGCGCATACAAATAAATCTCATGCAAACCGACGAATCGAACGGCACCAAGTGTCTATCTGAAAATTGAATGGGTGTGTGTGTGCGCGTGTGTGTGGCTGAGGGAATCGTAAACAGTTGTGGGTGATTGATCGAGGGTGATTTGATCCTATTAAAGGACACTGGCTGAGTGCGAAAGAAAGGCGCAAAGTCGGTCATTATTTTTTTGTCGGATGATCATTAATAAAGTGGCTGACACGCTCCCTCGGCCGCGCAGAAAAAATTCAAAGTCGGGAGAGAGAGAGAGAGGCGGACTCGATCCCCTCCGTCCTCCCAAACAAAGCTCCTCATATTTCAACCGCTCGCGAGTATTCGCCACATGAAATGGGGAAAAATGTGACGACAAACTCATCCTGTCAGTCAGCCGCTTGGCATCTCAAGCTGGACGATGAATCAGACGCGAGTGCACCCTGCTGCCGATTACCCCAGGCAGCCCAATTCCTGCCCTCCGAGTAATTTAAAGGGACTTTATACAGTTGGTCGGATGGAATGGTCGTAAATCATCGGCGTGGCGCTACGTCTTCGCTCGCATTATCCATAAATTTCGCGAATGCTATCGGGGACGCCGCTTCCTCTAAAATTCTGCCCTTACATATTTTCAGTTTTATACAAGTGTGTTAAGGGTTGAGCAGGATAAATAAATGCTACGGCAAAATGTCAGTCTGTCTGGTGGCGTAAGAGTGAGCGCGCTGCGAATGCATGGAAATCCCCGTTATAGCAGCTACGTAACACATATAACGATAATGCTCATCGTAAATTATTGATTTTGCGCGAAAGTCAAGGGTTGGGCTACGTAAGGGCGAGATTCACGAGTTTATTAAGCCGAGGATGTAAGCCAGGCCCTCGCAAATACTCTCTCTCTCTCTCACTCCACCAATACAATTATAGAGAATAGAGAATTGCAGGGTAGAGGTGACTAGTTGAGCGCATCTTCCCCAAAAGATCCCAGAAGCAATCACAAATGAATTTTCAACCCTTTATTTCCACAGAAAGCGGATTTGGCGGTCGGATCCATGACCATTAACTACGCCCGGGAGAGTGTCATCGATTTCACAAAGCCCTTTATGAATCTCGGGATTTCCATCCTATTCAAGGTAAAATCAATTGGAATATTTCAAGGGGCGATGTTGGTAGCGGGGCTGGTGGCGACTGAGAACGCGACTGAGAAATAAAAATAGCGAAATAAAGAAGGAGCGCAGAGTGACGTAGACGGAGAGAGCTTTTTTCGCCGCGGAGAGTCGGCTCCCGCGGGGATTCGACTCGTTACTCCTGAGCAATTAGCCCTCGTTCGAGGCAGCCCGGGTAGAATAAACTTCCTTGAAGCGGCGCGAGGCTGAGGAGCCGAGGTCACGTGACCGCCAACGCGCTCCCACGACTCGGAATAAAGCGAGCCACGCTTCCGCGGTTCCATATTATTCCAGGCGAGCTCCTCCTCGTCCTCATGCAAATACAGCAAGCCGAGGCCCCGACTAGATTAAACTTTGCCCGGAGCTTTTTCCCTTTTGCTTGAAGCGCTGCCTACTTTCGAGAGGCTCGCGGCCCGCTGATGACGTCCCCGCATTCTTATTTATGCCATCGCTCGCGCCGGCCTCAGCTTGCAAGCTCATGGAGCTTATTATAGCCGTGGCTTTGTCCTCCGTTTGATCGGCTTCGGCCGATTGGAATATCCAGAGACTCGGATGCGATGACATTGGCTCACTTTTATTAATTGCCTGGAGCTCGCAGTGCTGCTTTGCGGGACATGACTATCGAGGGCCGCGACGAGTGTTATTGTTATTCGCGACCTAATCAGCTGGTGGACATAATGTGCGTTAATAGGTGAGGGTGAAGGCGAAAAGTAATATCGAAATATAGCCTTATAATTTTAAGGTACGTGGAGCGTAAAGTTCACACCCCAACAATTCACGACAATGTATCGTGTAAGGATTTTATCTATCGAAGAGTCTTGGAGCTACAATAGAGAAGCTGGTGGGAAATTTTCTTCGGCTTGAAATCGTTTTAAGCATTTCCCTTTACCAATGAATTGCGTCGTTCGTGCAGAAAAGAAAATTATTAAAATAACGAGGAAATGTCTTGCGACCAATGATTATGAAATATAGAAATACGTTGCCAATGCCTGGAGAGGGGTGGGGCGGGGCGGTAAGATATATATTATATTTCATCGTGAAAATTCACTGGAAATCAACATTTCCTCGGCAGGTCCTGCACGCATTCGATCCAACCTTTCCCACCAAAACACTCATCGACATTCTTACTCATAATATCCACTTGCGAGGACTCAATCCCCAATGCTTATTATTACACTTCTCGTTCATAACCGCGAATTACCACGTCGATTAACGGCCAATTTAATAATTCAAGTACATTTCGCCCCCAATGTTCTCTATGCACCGGATTTTTTCCAATTATTACATTCAACAATCCTCCACTGCTGCCCCCTCCTCCCCCTCAAGAAAACGCACACCAGTCTCATCAGCTCCGAAGAGTACCAGCAAGACCTTTAATCGCTGCAAATTGACCACTCGCGCCCAATTAACAAAACCGCTGGACGTCGTCCACCTTCCTCAAAGCACATCTAAACCAACCCTCGAGGACTGACCTTTTCCGCTGGGTCTGCGTTGCCCTTAGTTACCGATGCGTCGATGAAATTCACGACCACAGATTACGCCTCACCGATTATAATATACACTCGCACGCACTCACACGCGCACACGCGCATGTCCTCCATTTGCATACATTTGTTGCGAATGGCTTGATGCCACTTTCTTTCCCACCCCCACCCCACTGTCTTCTTTCCCGTTCTCTCCTGCCTTGAAATTTCGCTCGATAATATAGAATATATTACCGCCGGGATCAAAGTTATCGCGCTCGTCATTGAAAATAACGCGAAATTCGACCCAATGAATTCTCTACTATAATTCAAAAGAGGCTTTTATTATATTCGTCTCATTTAATATCAAAATGATTCCTGAAATTAATCATTGGTCGTAGGCGCGCGTAGTCTGCACGTAGTCTGACTTTACATCGGCCATCTAAATTGGCATGACATTTCATTGGCAAATCAAGACTAAAAGTTGAAAAAGAGCGAGGCTATTATTGAGTGCATTTTTTTTTTTCTGACAATTCCAATCAAATATTCGAGTATAATGACGATAAGAGCATATTTATCAAAAAATTTCTCTCTATTTGTCCCGCGTCACTCTATTGATTTTATACTTTATTCTATCTCGATTTTATATTACACAAAAAAGAAACAAATTCGCAGCAAATTGAGTGCGATGCACACTGGCATGTGGAAAGTTTGGATGGAGTTTGGATGTTTATCAAAGTACTTCCTTCTAGTCGTAAATTTTTTTTTCATTGTTTTTTGTTTTTTATTTGTTTTTGTTTTTTTTTGTCTCGATCGATTTATGCATTAGATACTGAACTGAAAAATTAACTGCCATCTTCTTTTTTCTCCCTCTTTCTCTCTTTCGAGACACGCGCTCCTCCTTCACTGTATATTATTAATTATTACAATTACCACTCGCCAACCCACACCAACATCCATCGACGATTAAACCAGCTAAAAGCTTTCCCTTCCCGTGTAATAATAATAATAATAATAATAATGGAGAAAAACAATCACACTAGCACCAACAGCCACCGCGTTATATCCCCCGAACTCTCTCTCTCGCTCGACAACAATAATTTTACCGCCGATCTACCATGCGGATCGCAGGTACCAACCAGCCATCCGGCCAGACTCTTCTCCTTCATGAATCCACTGGCAATTGAGATCTGGTTGTACGTACTGGCCGCCTACATCCTCGTCTCGGTGACGATGTTCGTGGTCGCTCGATTCAGCCCCTACGAGTGGAACAACCCCCATCCATGCCACTCGGGGCCGGAAATCGTGGAGAATCCGTTCTCGCTGGCCAACAGCTTTTGGTTCACCATTGGCACCTTGATGCAACAGGGCAGCGATCTTAACCCAAAGGTAGGTAAATAAGGTTTTGGAGAGGCTTGGCGTAGTTGGCAGTGGGCTGGCGGCCCTCAAGGTCGCGTGCCCATTTAGCAATGGAAGAGCGTGTAGCTGGACGATTAATGGGGCTACCCGTGTGCATGGGCGATGTGATAATTCTCCAAGTGACGGCGTTGCTGACGCGTCGCCGAAGTAATTATCGCAGCACCTCGAGCGGAACGACCAGATTCGCGTTCAGTAAATTTTGAGCGCTGATGTAGCTAATGTGGTGATTGCATTCGGTGTATATCAATCTTTGGCGCAAATTTAGATCTCGCCATATTGGACTACTGCCACTATTGGAGGCGTCGGTTTTCTAATGTCACTGGCCGTTTGAGGCCGGAAGAGGGAATATCGTGTTGTTTGTCGGCGCTCCGGTTTGGCATTTGGAGGAAAGTGAGAGAAATTTTTAATGTTTGTTGATTGGGAGGGAGTGGGCCTCGTGGCGGGAAGGGGACTGAGAAATTGATGGGAAAAATTGATTATCCGTGGCGAAAAAGTAAGCCCAATGAAATCAGCAATAAAATGAATTAAATGAAAACTTCTCTATTGAGTTAAGATCTGTAGAAATTTGAAGGCACGTAGAGACAATTTTATTATTATTTTGTTCCTTCATTTTGCGCCTTCCTCTGCGTTTCCTCTATCCTTTAATGAAAGGATGATAGACGCTGACTGTAAGCAAAGCTAAATAATCATTGTGAGCTACAATTGTCGTTAATAATTATCGTTTTAGCATTAAGCAATAGTTGCTTGAGAAATGTAACGAACAAAATATGCTAATGCGAACAACATTATTTTTTCGCCAGGCTACGAGCACTCGCATAGTCAGCGGGATTTGGTGGTTTTTCACGCTAATTATTATTTCCTCGTACACGGCTAATCTGGCAGCTTTTCTTACGGTGGAGCGGATGATAACACCAATCGAGAATGCCGAGGATCTTGCCAGTCAAACTGACATTTCTTATGGAACCCTTGAAAGTGGCAGCACTATGACCTTCTTTCGTGTAAGCTACTATTAATGCTGATTTTTTGTTTTTTGTTTTGTAACAAATTTAACGCAAGGAATAATTAATGAATAATTCGGCTTAACAAAGGATTCAATGATCGAGACGTACAAGAAAATGTGGAGATTTATGGAGAATAAAAAGCCCTCGGTCTTCGTGCCTACGTACGAGGAAGGAATACAAAAAGTTTTGCAGGGTAATTACGCCTTTCTCATGGAGTCCACGATGTTAGATTACATTGTCCAAAGAGACTGTAATTTGACGCAAATTGGCGGTCTCCTTGATAGCAAAGGATATGGAATCGGGACGCCAATGGGTTTGTGTTATCAACATTTTCAAAAGCTTTGCCGCCTAATTTGAATGTAGTATCTCGGTATTTTCCATAATGCCGATTATTCCTAATCTCTTGCTAAATCACACCACTAATAATGAATGTGGCGATTTATCTCTTGGATGATATTTATGACACTATTCCGCGATAAATGCACAATAAAGTACCACCGATGAATTACTAAGAGTGCGCTCGCGTTATTCACTGCCGCTGATACAAAAAGTTTGGAAACATCGCGGAAATTAACGCGACAGGCCTCAATTTCGCATTATTAGTAGAATATTATTAGCGTAAAGTGTGTAGCCAAACACATGGCCAGTCATAAAGTAGAACAAATCATAGAATAAGGCATGGAATGATAATCCCCGTTGTAGCAGTGAAATTTGTATTTTAGGTTCGCCGTGGCGAGATAAGATTTCATTGGCCATTTTGGAACTGCAGGAGAAGGGCGAAATTCAAATACTGTACGACAAATGGTGGAAGAGTCCGAGCGACATGTGTATGAGAAATAAGAAGGGCAAAGAAAGTAAGGCCAATGCACTTGGGGTTGACAATATTGGTATATATGCTTGTTATTAGTATGATGAGCGGTGAATTTACGCTGCTGAGTTGAGTCTCTTGAGTCACGAAGGGAAAGTAAACTTGTTTTATATGTGGGTAACAAAAGATTGCGTAGTTGAGAGCATCTCGTCAAAGGAATCATTGAATGCTGTTTGAGGCTAATGTAGCGCGTCAAGTTGTGGGAGTCGGGAAGATCGTTGGGCTCCCTGATGCGAGACTTGAAAATTTTGTTTACTGGCATCTTAGTGAGTGGTAGAGCAGTTAGGTTAATAAATAGATACAAGTTTGCTGACTCTCGTGAATGGAGATTCCTTGAATGAGGACGACAACTATTAATGGCTCGCCTGCTTTCCAGGGGGAATTTTCGTTGTTTTATTATGCGGACTCGCATTCGCAGTGCTGATCGCTATTTTCGAATTTTGCTACAATTCCAAAAGAAACGCGCCAGTGGAAAGCGTGAGTTTTTGCATGCATTCGATGAATTGAACGCTCTTTTTATTTCTTTCAAGTACGTCTTACAAAGAGAGCTTCTTAACATTAAAAGAGAAATGTGCATGTTCGATTGTTGTTTAGCATGAGCTCATCGAGTTATAAGAAAGTAGCGGTTTACTAGTTCATAAAGTTCAAATCAAAGTGCAGGTAAGAATGATACATTAAGAATATTTCATTAAATTCCACGCATATTTTTTTTTCTTTCTTTTTCTCATAAATTCCAATTCATATACAATTATCGTTCTCTTTTATTCCTATAATGCTTTTATGATGAGAATGAGCATGAATTGTTCACGCTCGCAAATAACGAATAAAAAATATAAATCAAAAGGTTTAGGCTGTTTGCATGAAGCCCAGATATTGTTTACAAACAATTATTTAAAATAACTTAATATTATTATTGATTATTATTAATATAAATCATTGGTTTATACGAGTAGAGTATCGTTAATGTTTAATGTGAATCTATATATATATATATATATATATATGAGGTATTTAGAATAAAATATACGTAAAGCTGATGATTATCAAAATTGTTAGAAAAATAAAATTTAACAATGATAAGTTTTTGCATGTTTTGTCCACTAGTTGTATGTGAATAACCATTACAACTATATCAATTTTTTTATTATTATAAACAAAAATTATTATTCATTAAACACCTAAATTGAAATCTTAAATAATTTCTCATTAATACTCTGCTATTAATTGTAAAATTAAGTATCCGTTAAAAATTTATGCAAATATAAAAAGTACAATCATTTAACTATAGGTAATATAATGAAAAATTTCCCTTAATGCATTAATATTTATCGATAAATATTAATCAAAATAAATGAAGGGAAATATTTTCAAGAAAAAAAACAATATATATATATACTCTAAAAATTGTATATGAATACATTCGACTATTCTATAATTATATGCAGAGGTGAGGACGAAAAAAATTAATTGAATTCAAATATGAGTCAATGTGATTTTTCGATTAGCTATTTATTAATTAATTGCAAGTATGGCAAAGATCGCTGTATGTATGCAATGAATTATAATTGATAAAATAATTATAATAGTGGAGTCTGCATTGTATGAAATTAAGAAAGTTAATTGAATAATTAATCAGAAATCGATAGCAAGTAGCCAGTCTATTTTATCTAATATCAATTATGCAGCAGAAATAAATACTTCATTTATCATATTACGCTTCGGTATAAAACAATTAAAATACTTATTTGCTATTTAGAATAATATTAGTGTGAAATTCCATGACTCAGCATTTCATTTCACTTTATCACTTAGCTTCAAAGACGTTAAGATTTCTCGGTCGATTATAGAAAAGATAAATTGCCGCTTCAAATCAGCAAAATTTTTCTTTCTTACCCGAGGATACAGATCATAGAAAAAAACAGACTTTGCGTACAATGAAAATTCCCTTAAATTAGAGAATAGAATTCGATAGATAGAATTAAGTGGTTAGAATAATATAGACTATGGATTTGAATTATTAGAGCCCGTTAGAAGTAAAATCATTTCAACGTAAAATTATTGATAAAGAATGACTTGATAATTCTATGAAGCCGGAACGCGCTGTTTGAGCTTAAAATGTAAATAAATAATGAGAGCGATTGGTCGACCAATTTACGAAAAATCGATGCCTCGCGCAATCAAATTCATTTCCACGCTCAAAAATATAATGCAAACTACGCTCCTAATGCCTTTGCCCTAAGGGGCTATCGGGTCATCGATTGACAAAATTCAATTCCGAAAAACAGCATTAAAACCTCATTAAAGTACCCGTCAAAGCCGTACCCCTCCACCAATGACCGAGCAATGCCTGACTTTGCACGTAACAATAATAACGACGGCGATGATGATGATGATGGTGATGATGATGATGACGATTGGCGATGACGTTGATGTCACTGGTTTCTGCGTTACAATACAGCAACGAGGCCCCGTGGCGCCGCCGACCTGCTCGGGTTCGCTGCAGGGAATACCACAGGCGGCTCAGCTTCAGCAACAGAATCAGCAACAGGAATCGCTGTGCTCGGAAATGGCACGGGAATTGTGCCGGGCGATACGCTGTCACGCCTCGTCGCGCAGGAGAAAAGCCTGCGAAAAGTGTTCGACTCACGTCGGCTATCCCTTGGATAATTCCACGCCCACGCCAATCAACGGAGTGAGATCGCAGGTAATTATTGGACGGATTATTAGAGGAATCGGATTTTGCGTTTTATTGTCTCGCCATGGGTAGCCATTGCATTTGCCGCTCGCCAATAGCTTATAATCATGGCTTTAATAACAGTTTCACGTAATAATGCATTTACGTACAATTGATGATGATGATGCAGAGTGCACTCCTGGCGTTATTGATTAAATTTTATTCGATAGAATTTAATGTTTGAGAATTTAAGGTGCATTGGCGGGAGGAGTAATTTGCTCGACTGTTGCTTCAAGTATTGGAATCCAGTGACTTTTGCAACTTTTTATAATATGACTTTAAGACGCGTCACTACTACTAGTGAATATTGAAAGAGCCAATTGATCTTTCGCATTGCAATCCGTAATGGAGATCTTCCGTAAAACTTTTGGCACAATTTTTTCAGCTATTTATTTGCAATTGTAGGTAATACGCGCTCATATCATGTATAAGCGTGGGTGTGTCTTATATGTATAAATATCGAGATATTTTTAGTTAGTTAATATTATTGCATATAAAAATAGGTTAAATATGAAAAGTGAGATGTTATTATTACCTACTTTCTCTCCTCGTTCTTCTTTCTGCATTGTCATTGTACTCAGCATGCATGCATTTCGCTGTTATATATCAATGGAACATGATTATGAGAATTTCATTAGTGAAATTAATTTTTTAAAAGAGACTATGACACTTTTAAATGGTATATTAATGTTTATTAACAATTTCTTTCGTTAATATATCTCATGACTGTAATTGAGATGATCTATGAAAATAATTATAATAATTCTCTTATCTTTGCACCTTCTACTATGATTAAATTCTTATATTCTTACAATACACACATATTTACTAAACTGGGTTAAGTTATTTTTACAGTTTCTTAATTTCTGTATTGAAATCGCTTTAACATTTAGCTGTTTCTATTTCATAAATTAGTTATAAATTTAGACTTCTCGTGTCTAAATAATTAATACTTTCAAATTTGCAAGCAATATCTGTCGCATCCTACAAATTATTTTCACATACCGACAATTTTATTACAAAAATTATTCATCATCAACGATAAATAATAAATATAAGTTCATTTGAACTAAAATTATTTAATAACGTGTTTAAATAAGCCATTTCAATTTATAATATTTACGATGAATAAATAATACAATATCGCGTAGGCAAATAATCTACTTTCCTTTTTTTTCTAATCCTGATTTATAAAATATAATAGAAATCTATATGCCAAGAAAAATAGACACAATACGGTTGATAAAATTAAGCAAATATTACGACACTTGCATTAACGTTAAATAGACAAAATATAAGATACGCATATATTAATAATAAGCTTAGAAAATATAATAATATGTCGTGTAATAAAATATTCAACTAAAGAATATAGATTCATTATAAATACTTGTAATAATGGAATATAAAAAGTCTTAAATAGTCCTTCAAATTTTCGAGCATATAATATAGACAATATCGATCGTATTATACAAGTTTATATTATAATTTCATTGTTATAATCGTAACGATCAATTTTAAAACTTGTTTAATGATTTCAGACAAGTAGTTTGGGATTGGATATGTCACCCCATATCCACATGCATCGTCATTCGCCATCTCAGGATTACGATGGCAACTAATTATTGCGACCAAACCAAATTAACAAGATACGCTTTAAATTATATTTACCGACAATGAAGTGTTTATAAAACTCAGAAACATCATTCGTAAAACGTGCACATTTCTTAGCATTAAGATGGGAAGAAAGAAAAAATATTGCTAGCTATCTTGTAGAAGACTGTCATACGAATGACTTATTTCTGCACATTGAGTACGGATTAATTTCTATTGAGGGAAAGATGTCGAAAAGTGATAGATGAACAGCATTATAAGATGTCTTGGATATTTCCTCAATTCCTTAAAAGTTTATAAATATTTAAGATCGCTGCACGAGACTCGAACTTAAAATGGATTATTGTTAATTATATTGCTGGCTTTTGTAAATAAATTTCTACATACGATGGTGAATACAAAGTAAAACGTAGTTGTACATAGATCGATAGGTAGAAGCCACGTATGTCCGAGCAAATACTAATGAACAAGTGATTTTTATCTCAACTATTAAAAAATTTTAATATTATCTCTAAATTGTAATTGAAGGAGCAGTGAGGGCACTGAATACAGTCTCGATGTTTGATGTAATTCATTCCACAAAAAGTGTAAAATGCCAATAGATGTAAAATAAATGTCAAATATACACTAATGATTTTAACAGGTTAAGGGCTCATCGATCATTTATTTTCTTTAGTGCCACTTGTATGTGTGTCGTGGACGAAATTGTTGAAAATAATCTCTTTTACTTTTAATAAATAGTCTGTCGCCGTTACTCTAAGTTACAATTTTTGCTCTAAACCTGTTAATATTTCACTATACCTATGATTTGATGAGACATTGAATTATAAAAGATAAATCAATATACGAGAAAGCTTATTTATATATTTACGATATGTAAATAATAATATTATCAATAACCAAAGAATCGATGAGAATGAAATATGTAAATATATATTTGAATGTATAATGATTTATAAAGGTCTTTTCTTTCAAAAAAAAAAAAAAAAAAAAAAGAAAAAAAATCATTGCAGTTTTAATAAGATATAATTATAGTCGATGAGATCTACATTGTATTTATAACGTAAATGATAACATTAAAATAGTATGTTTTCATTGTTTATAGAGTTTCAAAGTATAGGCACAAAATTTTAATCAACGGAATGTTCTTACATTGATTGAGATTATATGTGGAATTTCTGTTCCGTCTACATATAAGATATATTTATATACATTTTGTATTATAAAATGCTGTCGAAAGTAAACACTTAATTGATAAAATGCATTGACAAACAATATAATATGATCGGGCGTATCGTAATTGTATTTAACAATAACATCACAGATGCTAATTTATCGACCGAGTCTAAAGAAAAGAATTTCACATTCACTAGATATATTGATAAGAAAGTGTCAACAAAGTGAAATTTCACGTAAAGAATTACATTATTAATCGATTACACGTTATCGCAAAAGAAATTAGCAAACTTAATTAGCAAATTATTTATAATAATGTATATATTTTCATGCATATTGAAAAAGGTTTTAATGCAACTATGTATGTCATTATTTAATTAATAATATATTTTTCAAAAAAATATTAATATTAATTTGAATAGATTTTTAAAAAGATAATTATATTTTTCATCAATATTTTATGTTTAAATTTCGATATAAACACACGTTAAGAATATAATAGAACAGGCACATAACTTTGAATTGGAATAAAAATATGTCTTTCATCTTGAATAAGTGCATTGAAATATTTTTATTAAATTGAAATGCGTATTATAAAATAATAATACACAAACATCTTTTTCGAATGGAACTTCAAATTTGGAAAATAAAACTTGTACCATATAGGTATCTCTATGGATGTCGATAAGGAAGAAATTGATTGACTTTTGAAGGCCAGAAAATACGTCTCCCATGACATGCAATAGATGTCGACACGTGGTCATCAACATTCGTACTGTGATTATGGAAGAATTTTCAATATATTAAAAGTATGTTCAAATGGACAATTTATTTATTTGAAAACAATCTCATGAATTACATGACAAATTATAGGCATAAACGACAGTCGAGAACTACACTCAGAATAACGATCCGACGCTTAAACTTATTAATTTTTTCAAAGTCATCTCTTCACTGCTGCAGGTCGCTTGCAAATTAATAAAGAGTAAGAGAATTGTAAACAACTTTAATACAGCATTATGAAAATGATTGAAATTAATTAGAAACCTAAGCTTCATACTTATATCATAAACATGATTTTAAACTATAAGCATAACATATTTCTTCAGAATTCGTGTTCATGCTCTTTACGAATATGCAATACATTTTTTCATTTCAAAATTTAGAAATTGAGCAATAAGTAGTTTAGCATTGAGACTATTTACAAATAAATTTCAATCTAAAAATATTTCAAAAATTATAAATATAATTCATTTATTGCTTTGCTTCCCACTAATTTCTTTAATAAATAATTTATTCTCCCATCAACAACTTTTAGATAATGTTGAATAATGGACAGTGGCAATAATTTAGTATTTATAATTTATATTATATTATTTATAATTTCCAATATATATTATGTAATACAGCCTTACGTGTTTCTTGTCAGAACTCAGTGAACTGTGCAACACAATAATGCATTGTTTATTTCTAAGCATAATAAACACTTGATGCTCTATTTGAGAAAATACAAGACAATATGTCGTATATAAAGCTCAAGTATTAAACACCTCATACTTTATTACGAATGTGAAATTATTTTTTCCGACAACATTAACGAACACTTGTTCTCCACATTTATTGTGCAGCCCGTATAACGTTTCATTTGATTTCTCTATTTAAAATACATTTTTCAATCTTTTAAAAATGTTCCTACTACTTAATTGGCAAGTAATTAGCTTATTTTTATTTATTTTATATGTATAAAAGGCTATTAAAGTCTTAAAACCTGTTACTATGCAAAATAAAAACTTTTCTGACTCTAGTCATTTATTATAATACAAGTGAAAAAATTATCGATTTTTATATTTTCATTAAGCTTACTCGCGTTAATAACTATTTTTCGTCCAATGTGTGTTTTTTTTTCTAAATCTCGATGAATTAGAATAAATTTTCGTTACAATAGCATTAATCTCCTTCTCGACTGCCTTTAATCATTTTCTTATGTCTCATATAATGATCTTCGCACAATTTATCAAAACATCGGCAAAGAAAGCATGCGCATTTCAATTAATTATCTTCCAAACAGGTTCTTATACGACTATCTCACTAAATTTAATCTCTGTTTCTTTCTACTCATCCTACTACCACATACATTTCTTCATCCACAATCCCTTTAATACATTTGTAATTTTTTATTAAAGGCTCTCTTGTCTCGGGTGCAACTTCAACACTAAATTTGTGATGAATTTTAGCAATAAGCAACTGCCCCTCGTTATTTGAACATGGAGTTTTACGAAATTCAACATCTTTCCACCAAAGCACGATGTACTTTACCTATCAACGGTAATTTAAACTCTAAATCGGTAATACAGTAATTCTTTATTATTAGCTGAACCTATCTACGTACAAAGATAATATCCCACATTTTTCTACGTTAAAAAAAACTTTGGATTTTCTCTTCGCCATCAAATAACAAACACGTATTTCTTAAACATATTTGTCAGCACTCTACTAATACCAAGCATACTCTATAATAATAATAGCGTACTCTATAATAATAACCAGCATACTATAATAATAACTGTAATAATAAAAGCCAACTAAGCTTCTTTTAACTTTAAATAATATTTAAAAAAAATTCAACAAAAATTTTCCACATACATATCATCTATGTTTACTAATTTGGCACTCAAAATGTTCTATTGCTATATTAATTAATGAAGTTGAAAACATTATAAGCAACTTTGAGTTGCTTCTCAGTAAATAAATTGTGATAAAGTGTACTCAGCTATTAAATATTTATAAATAAAAGTTCCTTCGGCGTTTAATAATAGACTGCTCGGGCCTCTAACGTACAAGTGTACAAGTCACACACAACCCAATTCAAATACAATGTTGATTATACGGAAATTTTGTTCATTAATTACGCCCATAATCTGCATATTTTCGACGAGGACTCGTTCCCATTAGGCTTATGGCACAACATTCCCTTCGACTGATTGTAAATAAAATGTCGCAGTCTCTGATGTCATACTCTAGTTCTTTGTCTTAAGAATTGCTGCTATAGAGACAAAAGAAGAACACGCAATGTACAGTTTCATCTAATTTAATTTAGTTATTACACTACAAAAGCCTTACTTGTTTATTATTTATTTACTATTTTACAAGAGTTCAGAATTTCCGACTCTATAATTTACTTTAAGTCTAATTTTAAGATAAATCAGAAGCTTCTAATATACTTAGGATTTTTAAATTGATTTGAAAGAGAAAAAGAAGAAACGAGACAGAAATATGAACGAAAAATTAAATGAAATAGAAACAGAAATATATAAATCTATATATATATATATATATATATATATATATATATATATATGTGCGCGTGTGTGTGTGCGTGTACGTACGTGCGTGCGTGTGTGTAGGAAAGGCACAATACAATGTAAAAACTAGAACTATTGATGTAAGCTTCAAATCTTTTAATGCACTATCGGTAAACAGTTTTCATTAATTTTTAACATACTTTCAAAGTAAATTAAAACATTTATTTACAATTTCTTTTTGAAAAGATTTAAATATACAATATTTCATTAATGCCCAGAAATTTCGAATTAATAATAATTTCTATTTTAATACTTGCATATATATTTTCAATTTATTTTTTTAGTATTACATTTGTTAATATAATATGAATAAAGATTAACAAGTTTTAACAAATTTTCCTAATATATTTGCATTTTGCAATTACAAAATTTATTAATGATTTGAAATAAACTACAATAATCTTAATGCCTGCATTAAAATCTATTAACAATACAATTTTATTTTTATTCGCTAAATTATGTGCTTATGTACAGCATTATAATTTTATATTTTATAATTTGATTCATAATACTTATTAAAGAACTCTTGATAAATTTTATTTTCATTTCAATGTAAAATAAATTATTACAAAACTGTAGTTATTTCAATTATGGGATTACTAATGTTATTTGATTACTAAGATTTTAATATCATATTGCGTAGTGCAATATCTCAAGGTTGTATTCAGTATCCATAATAACATGATATCTACTATGTCATGGAATAAGTTTATTTAAAAAGAAAAATTATTTTTAGATCAATAATACCTATTATAGGCCGAAAGCTCAGTCGAAATTTGTATAGACATTGGGTAAAGATAAAAATGGAAATTTTTTTTAAATACTTGTAAACAGTCAATCGGCCAAGGTGAATCATAAAATAAATTTGATTTTAAGGAATTTCAAGTTAATATAATTTAAGTATTTTAAAGAATTAATGTTAACAATATTGAAAATAACGACACGATTAAGGATAATTTATACAAACAATATTATATACATTCCTATACATTTTAATGGTATTTTCAACTATTGAAAAACATTCTTACGTATAGAGGAAATTTTATTTGTACTAAAATATTTTATAAATTCAATGAAAGCTGACAATTGGTTCATACAGTAATTCGGAAAAATTCAACAAATCCTGCAAATATATGTATATGTAGATATCAAAAAAACAAAACATAATGTGAAAATTTAAATAAGGTGAATTATATAAAATTCATATAAAATTCATCGAATAAAAATATTCATTAAAAATTTTCTATATAAAAGAAAATCATGATATCAATCATCAATATATTTATTTTAAAGTATACAGTTTATCACATGTATAATCAAGATATAAGAGATAATTTTTATAAAAATTTATAAAACTTAAAAATAGATTGCTTAAATTCAAGACTTATCAATAATCTAATAATGCTGATATAAATTAAATTAATCAGCGTTCAATGTTAGCTCTATTAATGCATTTTTAATATTCGTTATTAATTTATAAAATTAATTATCAAATAGTACGCATATAATAATAATAATAATAATAATAATAATAATAATAATAATAATAACAGTGAATATTACTATTTACTGAAATTTTTATTACTAGTAATCTCATACAAAGACATTGAATAAAGTATTTTATTTTTATTTCAATTTGTGAAGTTTTATGTTTGCTTTCAATAATACAAGAATGTCATGTGATCGATATTTTTTATTTCAGATTTTATCAATAAAATAATTATAATATACCACACAAAGTTATATAATATATTACGTTGACACGACTAAACAATTTTTATTCAAATAAAACTTTATTATCACCGCACAACTAATCAGTATGGTATTGTAGCTATGATTAAAACTTATTATGCAATTCAATTCTATTGTATTCGGTCTTCTAATCATTCGCATTACGAAAATATTATCAATAAATTATCAGTAATTGGAACAGAATGTAAAATCTTTCGTCTTGTCTTAAATTGAAAAAGTGTATGCTGAAAAGCCGTAAAATTCTCATTCCTAGACGAAATATTTGCGTTCAATGAAATAAGTTCAAAACTTATTTCAAAGCAGACTGCGCATAAAAGTTTTCGCTCCCATTGTATAATATTCCTACTTGTCACTAATTTAATACACCTCCGAATAATATTTAGTTTCCACCACAATTTCGCGTTAATTTCAAAAAAATTTGCACAGCATTATCTTGACCCAGATAACTCAAGTTTATCATACTGCGCATGCTCTGCATTCGAAGCATACCGGCACATCGGCATTGTAATCTTAGTACAATGACTATCACCTTTCCAATTATTACCTACACTCTATTTTCCACGCCTGTTGCATTGGGAAAAGCCAACGCTAAGCACACAGACAAGCACACGTGTGCAAAAATGCATTTGTCGTCCGGTCGTCAATTTCGACAATTTCGAGCCTCCGAGCTGCCTCGTTACATAAGAATATTCCCCCTCGGTGTAAAAAAAAGAATAACCTTAAGATCAACAGTTGTTGTTAAAAAGAGTCATTACTATCAATTACTCGAGACTCGAGAGAAGCGACGAAACTTGCTGCCGTAGTTCTTTCGGGAATTATTATTATGCAACATTACATGCCCTTACAACAATAATATATTGCAATTTAAAATTTGCTTCAAGTCTGGAGTGAGACTTAAGCGATGGAATAAGGAAAAAATTGGTCCAATAGATTATAGGGTACGGAAATAGTGCGACCATAAGCCATATTTTAACTGAAAAATTAATCTACTTCGTAATAAATGAATTATTTAATTATCACAATGTACGTCATTAAATTCAAGGCCGCATTGCAAGAATCTCTTGCAAGCAAACCATATTTCTCGATGATTTGATTCAATGAATAAAATTAGCAGTGTATGAGAATGTACATTATTTCGACTTTAAATAAGAAATAAATTATCGTGCTACCGAGCATTCTGACGTCCATGCTTTCCTTGATTATTTTAAAACTACAATTTAGAAAAGAATCTATCTCTAAACACGAATAATTGGGATTTTTTATAATTTAAAATTTCAATACTCTATTATAGGAGCCACGTACATAAACGCACATGACATAAACTTGTATATACATATATTTAATAAAAACAATATGTGGATATTGATAGATTTTATGTAAATATGCTAAAACACGCCAATTAAAAGTCAACATTTAAATAAAAGTCTTTAAAATTAATGACTCTAATTTAAAATTATGTGAAAATTTAATATCTATTTCTGGTCTTGTGGCTGCATAACAATTACATTCATTTGAATGTACGTGACAATATGGAATTTGTTTTGTTTTTTCTTTCCACGTTAGAAATGCAACGAGCGCCGAATCAATTTACGTCGCGTAAATTAAGTTCAACGTGCATTTATTTAAAAACTGTTTTAAAATCTGATTTTATTTTTGATCATAACTGCGATTGCCTTTTGTCCTAATGACACGTATGCGCTATCGGTTAAATGTTTCGTAAATATTATGGTTAAGTATTTCCAAATTCCAAATCAAATAAATCTTTTATTTATTCTGAGAATTATTAATTCAATGAATCATAACGAGCAACGCCATCTTGCGTCTGAAATATAAACAGCGCGGTCTTCCTACACACTCACACACACCCACACAATAAATAACTACTGTACCAACGATATAATAGAAATTTACTCTGGCATTTAATGAATAATATAATTTTATGATTATATACATATATATATATATATATATATAATAGAAAATGCCAACGATTAATAATAAGTTTGTTTTTTGAATCGTGTTTTTATGTTTTACTATGCGATAACAGACTGTAAATAATTGTAATAGATTAGTCCAAATATATGATTGGTAATGTCAATCTCTGTACAAGTATTGATTATTTTATATACACACTTTTAATTCCCGATTTGACGATCGATATGCAAAGGAAATAATATCTCGATCAATTATAAGCTATAAAGATGATTTGACTGGAAAATGAAAACATAAAATTGTTTTAATTTTTTAAGCTTGAAAAATTTTAGCAAAAATATAATAAAAACAACATTTTACATTTATAAAATAACAGAATAAATCCGTATTGGCTAATACAAAAATAATCATCATCAATGTAACAAGTGAGCGTGCATTTTTATTATAATTAAAGAAAAATTATGTGTTGGAATTAATAAACAAGATTACATTTTTTTTTCTTTTTTTTTTTTTTTATATAACATCATTTATTAAGGGATAAAATAAATGACAAATAACATATCACTTATATATGAAACTATAACATTTCTTAGAGTGTTCATTATTCATTACGATATAAAAGAAATCACATACAACCTTCTCCACGTGGTGATGGTCACACTTCGCTCAAAGCGTCAGCGAAGAAAACTTAAAAAAATTATTATTTATTAAAAAATATAAAAAAAATAATACAAAATCACACTTTGCCACCTATGTAGGCTCCAATGTTTGTAGCTGATTACATTCTCATTACAATCCGCAAGACAGTGCCTTCCTCGATCGATGATTAAATTGAGCTCAAATCGCTTAACTAACAAAGTTATTGAAGGACCGAGTCGCCAAGATATTTTTATACAAAGCGCGATGGTTTATTGAATAGGTGACAATTTATATACTTTACATAGACAGTTTCTTTTTTTTTTCCTTTTTTTTTTTTACATAAAGAGAGAGGAAACAAGTCTTCAATCTCCAACGCTTCGAACCAGTACTGTTACCAATCATATTTTTTCCTCCTTACACTTTTGTATTTTATCCATGATCCTCGGAAGGATCAAGTCAAATCACTTGAATTATCACTCTTGATGCAGTGGCTTGTACAATTAATATGCTTCGTGACTTTCGAAAGTGAAAGCAACGCATTCGATCGAGCAACGTTACTCTATGCATCTCCTTAACATTTTCAATATATCTTAGATTTCGTAAAAAAGTCGCAGAATCGAAGACGTCCTTACACTTTCAGATCTTTGACTATATCCCGAGACTTAGCCTCGCTTCATATTATCATCATTATTTTTAATTTCTCTCGGTACCACATGCTCCGAAACATTTCTTTTTCCACGCTTTATACTTTTTTTTTTCATTTTCATCTTGTTATATATATATATATATATATATATATATATATATATATATATATATATATATATATATTGTATATACTTTCTATTTAAAAAACGCGAATGTGAAATAATATTTAAGCTATGCTGCTCGTAAGGCAGCAAACTAAAATCAACAGTTACGAACGACAAACTATTTTATTACTTCTGCGGGATTCTTTTAATGTCCTCCTGTCTCTCCTCAACTAATTGTTATTACTTTAACTCTTGCTCGCTACAATAAATTATAAGATTCGGGCAGCATTAGAAAGAGCTGCTTGTACCGAGCAAATGAAAATTTACGATCGGATTAAAAATTCTTTGCGGCAATCTTATGAGTTATAATTTTGCGAGCCCGTGATATTCGCAACGACATCTCGTCAACACATCGCAATGACACGAATCAACTGTATTTGATATGCAAAAAAAGTATAAAATTGCGACTACACTAATTACTAAATGGCCTTTGAAAACTTTTCAGAATAATCTCATCGACGACAATATCTTATAAATAGCAATTATGTCCCGATCTATTGAATTTACAAATAAGAATACGTCTTTCCTCACATCGATAAGATTACTGCGAAAAATCTTAACAAGAATGCTTTCCATTTCCTTCTCTTTCTCACTTGTACATTCGCACAGGCGGCGCATCAAAACAAAAACAAAAAAAAAAAAAAGGTACGTGTGTTTGCGTGTTCGCGTTGGTGTGCGTGCGTGCGTGTGTGTGTTTGCGTGTTGGGGGG
>JAPYYT010000762.1:0-40580 GCA_030522565.1 Ceratosolen corneri | reverse complement strand
CCCCCCCCCCCCGGCCGACCTGTCACTCGCGCCTCATTTCTCAAGCGCGGCTTTTTACAAATCGAATGCAGAGGCTCGTTACAAACATTGTTTGCGGCTCGGCAGGCCGGTGCATACAGGCCGGTGCATTAATAAAGCTCGCTACGGGCGGGCCGCGCGCACTGTTTGCATGCGAAATTAAATGTCTGTTTGCGAATATGTGCAGGCGCATCGGAAAAGATCAGCGCCGTCGGGATGGCCTGGGATATTCATGGGGTGCGCGGGGGATTGGCGACGTATCCTCGTAACGCATTCGCTCTGATCCTCTACCGCGGCAATCTGATTTTCATAAAAAGAAGAGAGAGAGAGAGAGAGAGAGCGTGGAACCCCGGGGGCGAGTTGGGCAAAGGAGGCTTGAATAAATTCTGGGATTCCGGGGATTGACTTGCCTTCTTTATTTGGCGAGCTTTATTTGCTCGCGCCTCGCTGTCACTGGAATCACGAATGAGGGACTCGGGATTTGTCGCGATTACGGCAAGGCGATAGCCATACCTACGCCCTTGGTGTGTTTTTCTTTTCTTTTTTTTCTTTGCCGAGCCGCCGATTGGCCGCGTGGAGCTTATTAAACGAGTCCACGCTCACGCGCATGAAAATTGTCACATGAATAAATGCCGCTCCATTTTTGGCTCTGGGCCCTCCACTTTTTCACGGCCACGCGCAATTCCCTCCTGCAAATGGGATTTTTAAATCGCTCATTAAGCGCCCTTCCAATTACCGACCCCTCCCAACTTTCCGCAACAAGACTTGATGAGAATGCACTTTTTACCGTCCAAACGAATAGGCGCTGCAAGCTCATTTCACATTGCGACGTCGACGGTATTTTCATGCACTGCGGCCCTCACCGAAGTTATATCATCGCTCTTACATAAGGCGCACTTGGGCTTATGAATATTGGAGTGGAGTTTCTGCGAGTTCTAGTTTATAGAACGGGGTTAACTGGTTGCCCGCGAAGCAGCTATTTTTAGCTAATATTCTCAAATAATTAATCTGTGCCTTATTCTAAAATTACCTCCCAACTAACCAACTTGGCCCGATTTTCCAATGCTACCACTACGACCCAAGCCGCCATTCCCTATGTGTGTGTGTGTGTGTGTGCCCGCCACGAATTTATAGAGGCGAACGCCGCTAAAATAGAAGCCTGATAAATTGTCGGGGCTGGAGTGTCCGTTACGAGGGAGAATTTGCTCAGGGTTGGGTGAGCACAAGGCTGACAAATTTTTAATAATCAATTATTAACATTTGCAATGATCTTGGGCCTGGTCCATTGGTGACTGATCACTCTTCTCTCTTTGGCGATTCTCCACCTCATTTACCATACGAACGCTTTAAAGGCACATTACATATGAAACGCAGAAACACAAACTTTGTCCTTTCTTCCACGAGTGGGCATCTTTGCCAACATTAGCAAAACTTTCTTGGATTTTGTATAAATTAATGGCGAAATTCATATGTAGTTTGAGGCGAAGACTCAATTACGAGGTAAAATGATGTCTGAATTCTTAGGGCATGGAATGTAAATATTGGCCGAGAATTCTTAACAAGGAACAAGACTTCGTGGGCAGTGGTAGCCCTGCCCATTTATTTACCTAAATGCTTCTCGAATACAGGAGAGACAAAAAAGCACACGACCTAACATCAAAGTCAATATTTTCTTCGAGTGTAGCAGAACGCAATCTGTACGCGAATGTCCCGTATAATATATAATTCATTTCTTCAAGCAGCCATTGAGCTATCTCTCTCCTTTGATCTGAAATCAGACTTTATTGAATACAGCTGCATACGATCGAAGGATTTCAATCAAAGCCAGCCGGTCCCGCTCCCATCTTGCCTCGAGATTAAGGCTAAATTCGCAATTACTTGGATTATGCCCGCCGCTCCTGCGATACCCTCGCCCCCCGCTTCCCCCCCCCCCCCCCCCACCGCCCCCCGAAATTCACTCGACTAGCCCGTGATGCGCATCCCCGTATCCGCTGACATTGACTATGGGAATTGACGTGGGACCCCGTGTAAAGGCGAATTGCCGCCATTTGAAATTACCTGGCTCGCGTGGTAACACTCGCGAGGGTCATTTTCACTTTGTGACAATAAAAGAAAGCGGCATCGACATCACGTGACATCTTTACGGCCTTTATAACGTTGTAATTTCATGATTTTATTGGCCAGCTGAAAGACGCTATCTGCAAGGAAATGTATCATTCGCACTTTGTTATGGGGAGTGTGCGGTGCCCCGGCAACCACCAAATCGCTCCCATAATGCACGCATTTTACTATTTCGAGAAAAAAATAAAGGAGAAATCCCCGCTTTTCCATCCTTTTATATTTATACCTGTCGCTATAACTGCTCGTGGAGCAGACGTCGCGCGTAAAGTTCCCGCAAACCGGTAGTCACAGGATACTCTATTTACTTTCCCCACGTGTCAAAGCGCGACCATAAAGATTTAGGTTATACACAACAACGAAACGAGAGAAAAAAAAAAAAAGGAAAGAAAGGAAGAAAGGAAGAGTGAGAGAGAGCGAGAGAAGAAAAAGAGCGCGCACACCCCTTAGCAAATAGGGCTGGTACCGTACGCAGCGAATAGTCGCACTTCAGGTTAGCCAAACAAAAAAATTCATCCCTTCTCGTTGGCAGACAGTGGCAATGAGTTATGCTTTGTTAAGGAACAAGTTTGCTTCAACTGAAAAAAAAACGTTGTAAGCCTGAGAAGCCAACAGTTTATAATGTGCATGTCTATTATATTTTCCAACATATATTCATCGTACACACACACACACACACACACACACACACAAGCATATCATGAATTATTTTTATTCATACATTACAATTTGTGCGCGTATGCGAGTGCATTAATATTATGCGCGTAGTTTGATGACAATTCAATAAATCTTCCGTATTTCTAGTGAAAGGAGACGCGTGATTGCGTTATCTGAGACCAAATATCCTCACGTATCGAATGCAATTTAAGGATTATAAATTCGAGTTATTTTATTTAGTTGAAACATCGATTTCAATTTATCTTTTCATCGGCTAAACATCGGCCACTCGCGCATTAATATTGGATTCAATTTAGTAGCCGAAAAAAATTGCGAATATTTCGTAATATTCCGGGCCTTTGTAATGTGACTCAAAAGAATAAAATGGAATTGATTGGGAAAAATTGTCCTTATCGCGAGGACCTTTGCACTCAAACGCATTCCGCGAATTATTATCGACATTTCCAACCCTTCCCTCTCTTACTTGGAGAGAGATAGATGCCAATGCTTCGATGTGTATTCCTTGTGCTTGCTTTAATCCTTGTATACATCGGGAAAGTGGCACGAGCGAGTGCTTACATTCGACATTCCGCGTGCGCGGAGTAACAACATTTTTTAATTACGAAAGCATTTAAACTTTCTGGCTTTAATATAGCAGCTATGCGATTATATGCACAGCAATAAGCGACGAAAAGTGATAATAGGCGGGAGGAATGCTTTGGCTAAAAACTCCATCTGTAGGCAAATTGTTTAATTACTAGCCATTGTAAGGCCGCGCAATCGAGGATTACATAACTGCCAGGCAGAAATGAAATTTTTACTTTCGCCCGACGGTTGGAGTGGAGCCGGTGGTTTTTTTTATTAATTTACCATATTGCCCATATTGCGGGAAAAAAAAATTACAAAGGTCGAGCGAATTAATTAATGCGCGCTTCGCGTCACACTGGTCACGTTCGAATACATTTTAAGATCGTTCTTGGCAGAGAAAAACGAAAGCAACTTCCTCGTAACCACGAGTTTGCATGGCATTTTCACTCCCTTGGCCAATTCCCATCCCACAAACGATCGATCAACTAAATACGAATGGCAAAGCCCTGTTTATTTACACCGAAGAGTGGCGTATTTTTTAAAGATAACCGGCGTATTTCGCGTAAACTTGTCAATCCGAGGACAATGGAGCGACACTACTCGCCTGCCAAAATACGCGATTCCTCCGCGGGGTGAAAGAGGGACGGGCGAGCGAGGAAATTTACATTTTCTGTAAAAGATAAAGCATAAATGAAGGAAAGCAACGATAGTAACAACAAACCCGTATCGCCCAATGTAATAAAGCAAATGTTTACGATTCATAAAAAAGTAATGAGTCTCGGTGGCTCTCGATTCCACGTATATTACACGTATCATGCACTTCTCGCGCGCCCGCGCACTCCTATTACACGCGTACGTGTCGATGTTGTTTTCGCGTCGAGAACTAAAATGAGAGGAGGGACAGAGGAAAAAAACAGAGCGACCGAATGAACATCAAAAAGGGCTGCTGCCGGTTAACCGCACTGGCCCCCGACCCTTTCCCTCCCTCTCGCACTGAGAATCGCCCTTTCTGCACCCTTTCCCCCCGCCCTCCCCCCGCCCTTCCCGCCCTCACCGCCCTTCCCGCCCTTCCCGAGCCCCGCGCCCTTTAGTGATTAAAAACAATTACCGTTCCGACGTTGGCATCCTCCCTCGCCCTCTTCCTCTCTTCCTCCTTCCTATCGTCTCCCACCCCGCCCTCTCTCGCTCTCTCCAACTCTCTCTCCAACTCTCTATCTCTAATGAGGGCAGATTCGATGAGGAGGCAGAATCTCGTATTGTCGTTGAGAAAGAAAGACTAAAGGAATTGCCAAACATCATACTATCCTGCAGGTTATAGTCGGATCCGGATATTTCACTCTCTCCCTTCCTCCCTTTCTCCCTTCCTCCCTTCCACCCTTTCTACCTTCCTCCTCATTCTTCGTTTACGCGATACATTTGTATGAAAATATCCTGGACGCACAGTCCACACGTTCAACGTCCCTTCGTTTGTGCGCGTAAGCCAACTCGTGCATACATGCATACGTATGCGCAAATTAATATCCACACAATCTAATATACTCGCAATTGTTCACTTCTATGCGTTTGCACATGCGTCTGCACCAACACACTATCCCCAACTCTAGTAATCACGCATACATATTAACTCTGTGCAATACACGATAAAAAAGCAAAACAAATAACTTCACTTTAACATTTAATTTATTAAGGTATTTGTCATTCGCGAATGCATTTTATTTGAAATAATAATAATCATTGCGTAAAATAAGAGATAATAAACAATAATCTAAACGTGTGAATGATTTTAATGTTGCTCATTGATGACAATTAATAAGCTAACGATGCATGTGAAATGAAAGAAGACGACAAATCAACTCAAACGCTATTTATTTACATGAAATTCCTAGGCAATTGAATCGAGTGGAAATAAATTTTTCTAAAAATGTCTAAACGCAGCATATTTGGCATATAATAAGTGATAATAAATATCCACCGTGAATTATTTATGTTAGAAAAAATTGATTTTATCAATTGGATTAGTAATTATTGTATTAACGGCTGCATGGAGAAAATACAAAATAGAATGCATGGATACATGAAACATGACCACAATAAATTACTTATGGCTCGAAAAGCTGAGGCGAAAAATTTTCATAAACTACTTGACTATTAAAAATAATTGAACATAAAAGTAATTGTGACATAAAGATGAGAAAGCTGTAGCTACCTCATTAGGCAAGGTTACGTAAACAGCATTAAGTGTAAAAAGAGCGCCATAATAGCTCGTATAATTGCAAGTAAATACACCGATATTTTGGGTAAACGAGGGTCACGACGACGGCTCCTCTACGCCGACACGCGAAAAACATTTCAAAATTCAAATATCACAATCATATATTATACGGTGAATCATCCGCACACTCTCGCGCACACACACACACACACACACGCCCGGCCAATGCAAACGAAGAGAATACTTTGGAGCGCCAGCGCGCACCCATATACCATTATACCCAAGTGCAGTACACGGCTAGGCGAGCAAGAGGTCCGGAATATATATTTGTTGGTGGATGGGGCTCGGTCGCCTCTATGACCAGAGGGTCTACCCTGGCGAAACACATCACCGGGATTCTCCAGCGCTCGCCTCGTGCCAAATCTCGAAATAACTCGCCGGCCGTATAGAGTAGCGCCACATCAAGTTGCGCAAGAGGGTCTCTCTCTCCCTCTCCGCCTCTCTCCGCCTCTCTTCACCTCCGCACCTTCTCCTCGATATTGCGCGGTCGAAAGGCGGCGTGGCGGGGGTGGGGGGGCTGGGGATTGGTAGGGGGTGATGGAGGGGGGTGGGAGGGGTTGCCGAGTGAGAGTACAAGGCTCGAGTTGTTCAGATGAATTCCTTCGGGCCTTCGGAAATATCATCTCACTAATTAACAATTACGCGGCGAGAGGGACGGGGCGGGGGAGCAGAAAGGGAAAATGAGAGAAACAAAAGGAGGACGTGGAGGGTTGACTAATTAACAATTAGATGGGAAAAGAATTTGAAAACGAGAGAGCCGAGAGCATATGTATTGAGCTCTCCGCTGACATTTCGATATCTTGGAGACAAGAGCAATTTGTGGGCCTTGCGCAAGCTCGGTACGCTATTTGCCTTGAGCTTCGGTCCTATTAATAATTGATTCTTATTAGGTGGTGAAATACGTAAAAGTCGATTCGTCTATTGTTCGCTGCCTTTTTAAAGATTTGAGGCTGCTCAATTGTTTTTCGATCTCGAAATCTCAAATTGCAGTTGATACAGTAGGAGAAACGACAAAAGTATCGGGTAACGTGGGATAATTGAATTAAAAAACTGAACTTCGCTAGTGTTTGCATTTTAATATTTTTGGAAACTCGCTGAACAATTAAATTATCAAAATTTAATTTCGTAAATGAGAAACCTGAAAAGTAACTTGCCCGTGATGGCGGCTAAATAATTAATTTACTCTTTCTCATCCCGGGAGAGCTGAGCGAGTCACTTGGATGTTTCCGAGAGAATCGCGTTAATCGAGCTGCACCCTACTAAAGCAAGAGAGAAATAGAGACGAGGAGAAATAGAGAGAGAGAGAGTGAGAGAGAGCGAGCGAGAGAGAGAGAGAGAGAGAGAGAGAGAGAGAGCGAGAGAGAGTGAGAGAGAGAGGGAAAGCCAAGTAAAAGTTGCCGGGAACAATGGAGTCCAACCCTTAACGATTACGATTATGAATATGAATGGAGCGTACGCTGTTCACTCCTGTTCTTCCTTTCCATCCTCTTCCGCTGTTCCCTTCTTTCTCTATGCCCATTTCTCTCTGCCTGTCTTTCTCCCTCTCCCCCCACCCTCCCACTCTATCTCGACATGTCTTTCTCGTCACTTTCCGAGTTTCTGTCTATTATAACTTTGTTCCTATATCGCTTATGCTTTTGTATCACGATAAAATATTCCGTTTTTGCTTCTCTCATGGCATTTTACTTACATTTTTTCAGCTTTATATTAATTAGTTTTTGATTTTCTGCATACCATTAGTATCATTATTATTATCATTATTAATATCATCATTATCGTCATTGGTATTGCTGTTGCCATTATCGTTATTATTATCATTATTGTTCTTGTTGTTGTTGTTGCTATTTAAGTGTTCATAATGTATTTAAATTTCTTTTAGTTCAAATGACTTGAAAGTAAATTCGCTAAGCAGTGGTGAAGTAAATTTATTAAAATTACAGTGCGATGAAATATAGGATATTTTAATTAATACTCGTGTAAAATTTAATTAATATTTGTATTTCATGCAATATTCTCGGAGACTGTACTTTATTCAGATTGGCAATTGTCGTGTACTATTAAAGGCTGTTGGCTGGGCAGAGAGAGAAACAAGCAACCAAGTGTTTTTCTTAGCTAAATGGGAATGCCAAGAAATACTAAATAGGAAAATTTAGGATTAAAAATTTGATGAACACGGGTGTCACGAGTTCCTCTTTGTAATATTCATTGTGTTTTCAAGTTGCTTCGTAATTTATTAATAAGTCTTTTCGTTTATTTAGGGACGAGGGAAAGAAATTCTTTCATGAATTATGACACTCTTATTGCTTTCATTGTATAAATAATTAGCTCAGAAGGAAATTCCATCAAATAGTCATTCTGTATTATCACTTAAATCTTCAAAATAATTATACACATATTCATTATTATTATCCCTTACTAGCAAACAAAATAATAATAATTATGTTCCTTCTTTCTAAATTTAATCAATTTCAACGGGATGATCGTTGTTGCTTTTATTTCTTGAATATTTAAGTTATAAGCCAACAGCTGTAGCATATTTTAATTGTACGGCTCTAAAAAGAAAATTACTTAATTGAATTAAATTTTAAAAAATTACTCAATACACATATACTTCCTTCCTCTCATTTCGAAAGGACAATAATCATTTTACTTCAAGGGCAACAATAAGTGATTTACATTAATAAATTAGTTGTTATAGTCTGTATTATTTGAGGTAAATAAGAAAGTAGAATTTGATTCTGGAAGTGATGAATGACAGTGAAAATGTATAACTTTTAACTGTTTATCTGTTATGAAATATTCGTGGAAAATACAAAATTAAATTAAATATCTCGTCACCTATCGTTTCTCTCAATTGAGAAAAAAAAAATACAAATATATTCGGTCGACAATTTTATTGGTTGTAACGTCCACTAAGTTTATCCTTTATGGCCAATTGGCCTCTCTTTATCAAAGACAAAACGCAAGACAAGGATGTGTAATAATATCCTCCATTGCTGCTTTCCGTAATTTTAAACGCCAGGAAATACTAAACTCTGCGGACGAACGAAATTATAGGAGACGGAGAGGAAAAAGTTGGAAGGCTGTTGGTGCTTATCAGGCTGGCGATCGCGATCGTAGAAATCAATGAGCCGACCGCTGTAATAATCTTGTATTATCAAACTCATCAATTGTTACGAAAATTAAATCGCACGATATTCGTTTCATCCCCGCTAACATTTATATCCAATCTCTTGCCCGGCATCGTGTTGCCGCACAACACTGACCTGCCCAATTAAAACAAAACCAAGTTGCAATACGAGCATTTCCCGCCTAATAGCTTCAGTTTTATATCCGATGAATAAAACTAAATTCACTTTTTAACGAATTTAATTAGTATATCTCGCCGTGTAACGTGCCCATCAATTACACGCCGACTTGGAATGCAAATGCCACAGTGCGCATGCCCCATAAATATAGCATTTTTTTCCCCCTTCCATAAGCATAAACTGACCGTGGGCTAAGAGTGCCGGCGAGCGATGATCCTTTCTCGCGAACTTTATATCGAGGCGTTAATTCTGTCCAAGTAGTGAGATTTTTCATAAATTCAAGTCGCCTTATCCGAAAGAGGACTAATAATAGGAAATGTAATTCTCACCAAATGCCGACATATGTATATGTAGGTGAGTCAAAATATCATCAAATATTATCAAATCGTCCAATGGTTATGGACGAGTAGAAAAGTATGCTCAATCCTATAACAGCCAATAAGCTCAATTTATTTTTTCCTTGGAACACGCGAATCGCTAAGATCGCCTCGTAACTCGACACAAGCCGAGGTCCATGAGTACGATGAAGTAATCAACGCCGCCGAGCAAAGTGACATTGCCGCCGGACCATTGGAATAATGAATGGACGGGGGCGGGGGGGAGGCTGGAGGTGGGAGAGGTGGGGAGCGACCAGAAATCACATTCCAGGAGCGACGGCGGCGAGTCCGAGTAAAAACCTCCTCCCCGAGCGCATCCACAGCCAATTCGGAATGCAACGTAAGAGCGGCGCTTTTGCACGCGGTCGTGCACTCGGTTTTAATTGAGCCTCGGCTGCAGGTTGGGAATACGTTGGCCGGCCATTATTTATTCGGGCCGGGTCGAGGATTCGATTTGTCGGGCGGACTGAGTAATCGCCACGCGGAAAATGCGAGGTTTGGGGGCTGCATCGAGGCGCCGAGTAATTATGCCCTTTTGCCGGTGCGGCTCTGGCGACGCGGTTTCCACGCCTCCCACCATTATTAAAGCTTTTCCGACCAACTGGCGACAGCGCCTCTGCCAACTGGACGCGCTCGCCCACCGAACCCTGATTTATCATTATTCCTCGCTATTAATTCGCACTAATGCATTGATCGATTGCGCCACTTTTGGCAACGGGGATTTTAAGTTACTTTGAGGCCCGGGCCTCGGCTAGGCAGTGACCGCCGCGCAATCTTACTCGACGTATTTATCACATTGCTCACATTGCGTGATATTTCGTGATTGGTGTGTTGCGAGCCGAGCACCAGTTGGAACGCTTGTTTATCCGCTCCGATAGCCAAGTGTTATTCTCTCGCTGACTGATCACGCAGATTTATTGCCGAAAATCCACACACACTTTTTGGCCCTCGTGAAACAAGTAATTGCTCTCGATAAGATGTCGTCACTATCTTTTGCTATCGAGCTGGCATTTGCCTCGAATTGTATCGGGGAATTAGGAAGTTGCGCCTCTTTCCTAAAAAGTGCGCGATAATCAAGTGCCACGCAGCCACGATATAATGGAGCACGCGGAATTATTACTTAAAGTTAAAATCGTTTGTTTCGCTGTCTAAGACTCGCGCCTTAATGGCCCGCACTTAAAGCGCGACCATTTGCTTTATTATTTCTGAAAATGCATCTGGCTTATCTGTATTATCATAATTTTCGAATTTCCTTCACTCGGGAGGAAGCTGAAAGTCAATTTACTCGCTAACAATTCGCCTACTCCTTTGCATTTCCCTGCGCCGTTAAAAAGAATTATTTATCCCTTAAACGACTATGAAACTTAATATATGTATATGTATATATATATGTGTGTGTGTGTATAATATTTTCCTTATTTTTTAAGTGGCGCAAGCCAGCGCGTATCCGCGGCGCATGTTAGTTCACGTAAAATAAATCATACGTTTGAGAGAGAATTTTCAATTTAAAACTCTCACTCGTGCACTTGCATAAAATGTGAGAGGTACGGCTCGTGAAAAGCTCTTCCCTCCCGTGCTCTCTCTCTCTCTCGCTCGCTCTCTACTCTCGCTCGCCCGCGACGTTACGTGTATATCTCACCTCTCTGGAGGCGTGTAATTTTTTAATTTCGACAAAGGTCCACAAACAAAAGTCGACGTGTGACACGATGCTTCTTCCTTTTTTCTCCACGTAGCGCTTCCCTCTTCCTCCCAGGCGCCATTTTTTACGTGGCGGCGGCGGCCCCGTCGTCGTTTGTCGGATTGCTCATCCGCAACGTAAGAGAGCGAGAGGAGAGCGAGAGGAGAGCGAGAGGCCCGGGGGCCGTTTTGGGGCAAGAGATAACGTTCTCTCTCTCTCTCTCGCGGTTAGTATTTCTCCGGCATAGTCTCTTTCCCGGCACGTATTCGTCTCTCCTTCTCACCGAGTCCCACTGCTCTCTCTCTCTCTCTCGCCTCCTCTGGAAAATGGTCGAATGCCAACTGCAAGAGCAGTGAAATAGCTGGAATTGTTGTCAGTCGTGTCGCGCCGCGCTATGCCGAAATTCAGAATGGCAAATGCCGGGAGAACGTAGCGCAGTAGTGCGCTCTTTAGTCGAGCGAGCTCAGTTCAACTAAATATCCGCGAATAGTTCGTTCTGTTTCATGGAGGTTTGACTGGACGGTGAGGACGGACTCGGGCAGCTTTCCCGAGCGTTTCCACTCTCTTTTGGGAGACCCGCCTAATTGGCAAAAATATGCGCCACCCTCCGCTGCGCTCATTTGTTCTATTTCGCATTATTTGACCGTCAATTTTTTAAGGGGATAACGAGCCGTTCGCGCCTTTTCTAATTAACGAATAACGGCTGACCAGCGCTATGCCACTTTAGCCGACATTCGACCTCCAAGATTCACTTTGTCCATCGACTCGAGCCTGCTGCGCTCTAAGCTTCCCTCTACCGAACACAAATCCCATCGAACTGGAACTACGAGCTTCTATGGCTTCATAGTGAACTATAGGACAGCCTCCGTCATTGTATTTAATTTTGAATTTGGCTTTAACGATAATCGGCGCACTATAAGTCACCGGATAAATATTAAGACGTATATATATATATATACGAGAAATAAATTACGTTTGAAAAACGATATTTGCTGCTCAATGGTAAGGATGCGAGTCTTTGGACTTTTGCGTACATTCGTATCACAATTACTTGTCAAGATATTTACAATATATATCTATCTGCTTGTTTTATTCGTATTTTCACTAATTCGCGACTATCGGTAATGGGGATGACTTTGCATTGATAATGAAATTCTTTTTTTAACGACTAGAATAAACGCCTCGATGAAATAAATGATTATATTATTCGATACTATGTGTTTATTAATTAGATGAAAGCTCTTATTGTCACAGAATGAGCGAGATATTTTTTTAAAATTGCGAGGAAAAATGATAAAGCTCAGCAGTATATAAGCATATATATATAGCATATATATAAAAATATATATAAAGCATATATATAAAAGCAGTAATAAGGTCTCGAAACCAAGATGAAAACCTTTCAGTAATGATCATTTTCCATCGTCAAGTCCATTATTAGTATACGCAGTATATATTTACAATGTCTGTGACTATCTGTGACTGTCTATGACATTCACATTATCTGAGAAATATTCATTAGTATTGTAGCCAAATGCGATAAACAAGTAAAAAAAGCTTTACACATTTTGATAGACTTTATGTTGGTTTTCGCCTTTCAATCTAAGCAATCGGATCATTAAGGTGGCCTCCGTGAAATGCCAGAGTCAAATGCCAGTTTTGCAATATTTAGCGTGAATCCACCGCCTCGAAGGATTAACCAACACATGCGGTATTAGGTAAACGAGACGAGTAATGTGGCGCGCGGCTGCTCGCTACTGCTCCTCAAAGAAACAAAGTCAGCAGTTAATTTTAGCAAGAGAGCGCTCAATGTGAAAAAGCCTGGTGAAGAGGGCCGCCCGGGCCAAGTCCATCATTGGCTTCCGCGGTTCCGCGGTTATCAGCGCTCTGCTAAGTGCCAAGCCCGTCGGCAAGTCCAACGGCGCCACATTGAAATCCCTGGGAGTTGGTGTGGGGCCGGCCGGGGGCGGAGGTAGGGAATGTCATCGGGAGGCGCGAGGGCAGCCGAGTCTTGTCGCGCAGTCTTGTCGCGGGGTGTGGTTAGTGGGCCGCCGCGGGAAAAGTCCCTGCGCCTGACAATTTTGAGGGGGCGGCGCGGCCGCGAGGCAATTATCCGAGTTGTCAGCCGCTCGGTTTAATGGGGGCCGGGTGTCCGGGGGGTGGGCGGGGGGGGGAGGGGCCGAGAGACGGGGCCGATGGGACGGAAAGCTCCCGGGGATGGCGCCGATTTCGTTTGCGAGTGCGTTACGCTCTCAGTTGTAACGCGTTACAAAGTACAATTTGCACGGATTTACGGGGGCGTATAACGCACGGATTACGGCCGCTTTGTGCGACGGAGACTCGCGAGCGACGGTGACGGGGCGGAAGGGGGCGGACGTGGGGGGGCGTGGGACGTTTTTCGTTACAGGAGCGCAGAGATATGAATTTATGATTGAAATGACACAAAGTCAGTTTACGGCGTGAGCAGTGCGTGTAACGAGATACTTGGCCGAGCGAGAAATAAGCGCGGCATCGACGCCGAATAAAAAGGCGAGAGATACGAGAGGCGAAAAGTGTTTGGGCAGGCCTGTCTGCGGGAATCCCGTGAAAAGGGCGCTCGGCTCGTTAAAGGATATTGGTTATTTGATACACGCAGGCATGCGAGAAAAAAAGTCCATTTCATAAATAAGCGAGTCCGAATGAGCGGACGCCACTTTGCAAGTCCTCCTCTCACTATTGTCTCAATTAAGCTAAAGACAGCCAATGCTCGCCGTAAGCTCGAGGGAGTACGAGTAGACTGGAGTAATGCCGCCCTGGTCGGCTCTTCGGAGTCGTCGTAGGGACGTTTGTCAGGGATTTACGAACGTGGAGGGGGGAATATTCGCGTGAGAATGGCCGGGGGCGGCAGGCGCAGCCTCAAGACTCCCGTGGAGGTCGCGGAGGCGCGTTCGGCCGCGCACTCTCCTCATCTCCGGGGCGTAGTTGGGCTGCCGCGGGCTGCTCAGCCTCGATGCCGTGGTCGTCGTCGACGGGCATGGGAAACACTCGAGGTCCCATCCCCATGGGCCGAGGAGTGGCCCTGGCCCATTGAGCACTCGAGTGCGCGCTTTTCGATGCTCGGGCGCACGGGGACTTGGTCGCGGATGTTGCGCTCGGCCGTTCCCGCATCCACCTCGCTCGTCTTTTTATTTCTCGAGTGCTCATCGTGTTGTTTATTGGAGGCCTGGGGCGCCCGCGCCTTCAATGCAGCACTTTTCGCCAATTCGATTTTCGAGGCTCGCCCCACCCCGGCTACGTCTCGGGCCCCGACCACTAAGGCCTCTTTACCATTTGGAACCAGCTGCGGCGGCCATTAAAGTGTGCCGCGTTTCGCCCTAATTACGGGATTTTTCGCCTCTACCAACTATTTTAGCCCTCGTGACTCGGCCGATCATCGAGCGATCTCATCCTCCTCGAGTCAATAATGCGCGGCCCCGCATTAACGCGCAGCCGCAATTACACCGCGGCTACATCTAAGCCTCCAATAGGCTGCGAAAATATTATGCAAACCATCTCTCGCGAGCTCGGCTCAAAAATATTGTACTTATCTGTGCGTTCGGTTCTGTCTGTGTCATTATCGCGCTGAAATTACAGTAGTTAGAATCGGGCATTTACGAGGGAAGCGTCGTTAACCGTCATTTAACGCGCGTAGACGGGCCCGCGCGCACACGGGGCACGCGCGCGCGCGCGCGCGTCACTGTCGTCAGGAATGCGTGGTATTGGATCGTAGGAAAAGGGTCGGGAATTGGCATCTGGAGAAAAATATAAGGAGTTAACATTCGTGCTCTATTTAGGCTGACAATTCTTTCGACTGCCGACTGGGGACGTATTGTTATTATTGGAGCGAACGGTATTATTTAGCGCGCGTTAAATGCGCATTATGCGCGTGATTGCCTTCGGCTCCGAGACCGTTAATTTTTAAATGCTCTTTGTGCCCTCCTCATAAATAGACTGCACATACGCGTCGTTCGCCTACAAAAATATGTTAAAAACTTAAGAACTTGTTACTTGGAGGGAGCAGTAAAAAAGCAATTCTCGTCAAAGCCCCGGTCCTTCGTATTCCAGCGAAAAGCCCTCGAGGGCAACGCTCAATCGCTAATCGATTGTACCCAAAACAACCGCACGCTCTTTTCCAACAATAAAAACAAGGTGAGAAGAGGGCGCGCGCAATCGACCGCAAGAATTAAAAAGGGAATCGGAGCCACGCATAATCAATAAATCGGCCCTCGCACGCGAATCCCAGAGCCATTTCACCTTATCCCGCATACGAATAATCATCGCCTTTTTTCACTCCACTTCCTGCCTCTCGAGGGCTCTCCCCGGCCAATCGCTCCCCCACCGCCGCCGCCGCTACCTGTTGTCCCCCCGCCGCCGCTCCCCCACACGTGATCGCCAGGCGCAGCTCTTCTCGGCGGGGAAAAAATGTGTGGCGCGCGGGATGTCGCGCGGTTGACAGATTTCGCGCATTATGAATTGCCGGGGGCACGTAAGAGAGCGTAAGAGAGACAGGGGCCAAGGGGTGGGGGGGGCTCAATGAGCTTATTGAAAAATGGATTCGTCGTGTGCGTATGCGCAGTGGAGCGAGGCCCCGGCAAAGAGCCCCCGATTAATCGAGAGCGAGCCGAGTGACTCTGCTAAACTCGCATTCCGAGACTGAGAAGCCCCGTCTTCTCTCCCTCGCACCTCCGCCCCAAAATCATCCCCCCACCCTCTCTCTCTGTTTAGTCGAGGCATTGTTGCACTTCACGATAAGGTCGTTAGTGCGAATGACGCGACATAAAGCGAAATAGTGCGCGAGGTTTGAGGCGATGTGGGCACACACACACACACCCCTTGCGATGCCTGTTGTGTCGGGCGAAAAGATCCTTTTTGCGTTGTTTGAGGTATCGCCGGAACTATAGTGCGGCATTATCCTGGCCCAATGCTTATATAATAGAAATGGATTATTTTTCTGAAGCTTTTCCCAAGCTGCAGCGCCATTTATTATATATATATTGTGAAAAAAGTGCTCGAGTAGCGCTCGTCTTTGGACGAACACTTTTTTATGTTTGCTTACGACAATGAAGAATGCCATATGCTTATTTTTTTTTTCTTTTTTTTCTTTTTGGCCTTTTCGCTAGTCACGAATGTATCCTCGGATTCAGTGTCGTAATTATTGCTTATGAAAGTTTCGGCATTGCTTGTGATGGAGCAGTTTCTTGAATTACGTATAAAGCTCACCGTACTTTCCTATCCTATTATGAGGTCAATGAACTCGGGGCATCTAATCGCCAAGTTGACAGTGAGATAAGCATTGAGAAATTAACTTGAACGAGACTAGATTTTATCTTGCGCTATCGTTCAATTTCCAACAAATTTCCAAGTGTGTTTCTCGTATTGGCCTGACATTGATTTCCAATAAATCTACTTGCTTTCTTTCACGCAAATTTGCCTCAGCATTTAGGATGTAATGAGAAATTAATAATTCTCTCTTATTATAGTCAATAGTTGCGATATTTTGAGCCTTGTAAAATATTAAATAATTAATTTTCCCCTTCTTTCTTTTATGAGCACGAGTTAAAGGGGATTTCAATGAAGCTAAAAAAAGTTATTAGCAACATTCAGCGGGGGTTATTAAAACTTGGGATTATAACATACAATTTAAGAGGTGCAAGAGCACGAATGTTACATTATTTACATGAATTTTACGAGATCATTAAATATTAGCTTATTACGTGTTTCGCGTGTTTCAAAACATATGAATTTTACATTAACGTTTCAGCATCAGTTTTGTCAACTTTCGCACTCTTTTTTTTTTTTCTTCTCTTTTAGCAAAAATATAATATAAAAGTTAATGCATTAAATGCATTATGGAAAAACTTATTAAGAGAAAAGAATAATCAAGCATTATTACGAAATATTTACACTGGCATTATTAGCTGAAATCTCGCTCGCGTTCTCTCAAACCTTTCTAAACCATTAACTCTTCGCTTATATCTCAGCCAAACAAATTATCCACACACACACACACAAGCATAACGTCATTCCTAGCGTAGCGTATCTTATCTCGTAGACATCGTAGGCTCGAAGCGTACATGCGAGAATGAAAATTGATTAAACCTTATCTATCGTATTAATCGCGTAAAGTAAAGTAAAGCAGAAGAAAAATGAAAATTAACGCTTTTGTCAATCGATTGTAGGTTGGATGCGGGGTGGGGTTAAGGTTTCATTAATCATTGTCCGCAGTAACGCAACATTAACGACGGAATAATAATCTTCGCACAAAAGACTGCCATCCGACTGCGTGAAACAACAAAAAGTCCTCGAATCACATGCACACTTAGGCTCCGTAAAATGGGGCCGGGGGGTAGGGTGGGGTGGGGTGGGGGGCGTATGATGAGAGGTAGGTTGGGGTGATAGGACGTCAGAAAGCTCGCCAAGAGTTAATCCATCGATAAAGTGCCGGTTATCCATCGACGAGCGCCACCTTAAAAAGCAAAGTCTTCGCTCAGGGCCGCCAACTTGTTATCCGGCGCCACTCGCCTAATAATGGCATACGTTTCACACTGTGTGTTTGTTGTGCGCTCCTCCGTAGTGGATCGTCCGCGTAAACTTTACAAAATATCGCCGCGGGAGGGTGGAATCGGCCGTGAATGAATGGAAAAGGCGCTTCCCACACGTGGCCGGCCACGTGCCCAATAATTAGATATTCCTTGGGGCGCACTAGTTGGCTCCTCCGCCTCCATTAGTCCCTATCCCGACCCCCCCCGCCTCGCTCCCCCCTCCCAATAACCCCACGTAAACTACCCCTCCCCCCCCTCAAGCCCGTACTTCGCCCTCGCCCTCGTCCTCGCCCTCGCCCTCGACGGTCGTTGGAGCATCTTCGAGGTGCACTGGCTTTCACTGATCTATCGCGATCAAGACCTCCACTCGGAATGTCCGATGCGCCCGAGGAACGCATTCGCGTGGGAATATGAAGCGACGATGCGCTGCCAAGTGCTCAATTGTTAGGCTCGCAGCTGCTCACGCCTCGAGCTACCAAATCGACGAAATCATAAATGTTAATCTCTGACGAAATATGTGTGCCTGCCTGTTGTTGTAACTCTACTCGGCTGGATCGATGATGTAGGTTTTTTCACTCGGCTGTGACGCACTTGCAGCCGACTATGGATAACCTCGCTCTCACGTTAGCCACGAACTTTACTTAACCTGACGATTTAATCAATAGAGACTCGTCCTCCGCTCGATGGTAGATTCACAAGAAAAATAATATGCATATTGGTTTGTCAATTGTAATCGTTATCTCGTATGATGAATAGGCCTCTGCGCCAATTAATTCAAGTCTCTGGCTGATCTCCGTACTTTAAGATTATTAATATTTCAAATTGCCTAATTGCCACTATGATAATGTGCAGAATATCGAGACTGCGAAGAAGAAAGAGAATGGAGAGACCGATGAACAAAGCGTTAATATAAATTCATGAATTATAGATAGGCACGTAATAATCAAGATTTAATAATAAAAAAACTCGAGAAAATTTAAGCTTAAACACAGCATTTTCAACTCGTCATTCCACATTCTCCACAATGATATTCTTTATTTAGTTATTGCTCAGAATTATTTGATTAAAATGTTAAGTGTATGATGCATCAAGATCCACGGCAGCGTGGTATTTATAATTAATTTGAAAAAAAAAAAAATTCAGACAATAATGAACAGTGTCCTTTAATTGATGTTTGAAAGTGACACGTGCACCCTCCACAATTTCTGTTTCAACCACTAGCTTCATAATTTTTTCTCATCTTTCTCCTTCATTTTAAATCCAATTGTTGTGCACACCCTCGCTTCACCAGCACATACACGCGAAATTGCGTGAGACTGAGGAAAGCTGGAACGACGCCCCTCAAGCACCCTCCCTCTCTCTCTCTCTCTCTCGCGTTCGGTGATTGCTGGTATTTATAAGCGATACCCGGCTACCGTACTCGCAGCATAATATGGTAATAGACGCAATGGTCCATATTGACATGAACGATGCTTGCCATTAGCAGACGAGTCCGTACGACTGTTTTTAATTTCCTTGCGAAGTGAATTTCTGTTGCGCTCCGCCGAGGGTTGATATTACCTCAAATCATTCATACGCGATCCCCGCTTCCCTCCTAAACTTTCTGCAAATGGCCCCCGGTCCGTATTTTTCTTTGGTGATTTTTTAAAAATAAAAACACGTCATTTGTCTGGGCTGAACTGTTGCTTATTGCTGGGGCTTCTACAAATTTCTCCTCCCCCGTCCCCCAGATGCTCACAAAGCCCGGAAAAATTATAATAGGAATATGTTAACGGTAGATGTGCCGGCATTTCATAATCGTCGAAATATATTCGTTAATCGTGCACCTTAACTTATTCCAATCCAAAATTACATCGCTCCGCGCCCATAATATTGCTCGTTATTACCTTTAAATACCAAAGTGTTTTTTTTTTACTGTCGAGTCAAGCCGTTATTGGATCGAACATTGCGTTGAAATCTTTTGTTAAATATCCATACGAATAATTATACAAATAAACAAAAAATATTAACAATCTTTAAATTCAATGCACTCCAATATATATATTTACATATATATATATATATATATAGAACAGAAGAAAAAGTACAAAAATTTAATGTAGAAAGTTGAATAGCAGAGTATGATAAAAAAAAAAAAGAAAGGAAAAATGGAAAAAGCTTGGTCATCGCAACTTTCGATAGTACTTTAAAAGTAGGTAAATGAAGCCTGTTAAGTTCGTTAAAAACTTGGAAAAGAGTAAGGAGGGGATGATGGGGGGGGGGGGAAAGGGAAAAAATGCAAATGAGAGCAAGGAATAAGGCCGAATTAATTAAATCAGTATTAATGTAGATGCTCGACGCAAGCGAGTAAGAAAGTGGGAAAGGGAGAGGGAGTGGGAGTGGGAGTGGGGGGCGGGGAGGGGTATGACATCCGTCGAATGTGCTCTGCGCGCGTAAACCGTAAGATTCCATCAACATACATCTTTCGGTAATCCGAGGCCACCCTTCGTCTACCATGGGATTAACGCTCGGCTATTAACGAGTACATTAAAATATGTCTTCGAGGCGTTGATTTACGGGAGCTCGGATTTATGCTTTTTTATTAGAAGTTTAGTCCTCTTGAAATTGATATTTTTTTATGACCTGGAGGAAATAGAGGTTCTTTATCTTATGAAAATTGGTGCATTTAAGGCGTCGGGGGGGGAGGGGGAGACATTTGATTGGGATGGAGATTTTATAACTTTATGGAAGAATTTTAGGTCGCCGTTATTCGGGATTGATTCCGATACATTTTTACGTAATTCGCGTTATTGAGAATATGAATTTCCCATCTCGAATCTCCAAGCTATTTATATCGCGCGAATTATTAGATTATCTTTGCCTTTTGCGATAAAAGTGTTCATTTATAAACAGAGATATTGTTCAGGCTCGAACTAAAATGCAAATTTAAATTTAAAGGCCAGATTTATCGCAGAGCAAGATATTCGATCTCCATTTTTCATTCATCGTTCAAATATCGAATTTCAAGACTAGGAATTATGCGAATTTTCACGCGGAATCTTTAATTGTATAATGGCAATTTAAGTCAATTATACCATTATTATTTCGTAATTTATTATCGTTACAGATATCGAACGACGAGAAGGACGTTTAGTAATTGAAGGATAATGAATATATTATGAATCTACCTTTTATTTGGGAACAATTTCCTTCTAAAATACTGGCATTTTTAAATTGTGGAAAACTTGGTGGAAACCTACAGTGAAATTGTTTGTACGAAAAATCTAATCTCTTGATATTGTAAATAAATTCTCTCTTATTTTGCTTATTTCATCGCAAATGAACGCCTTCCTTTTGTATCGTTACATTGTAATTTATCTGAAAAATATTTAATGCATCATTGTAGAATTTTCTAAAGTATACAATTTGCATTTTTTTTAAAAGAAAAGCATATTAATAGCAGTAATAATTAAATGCTCCTATCCTTTTATAAAAACAAACTTTTTCCTAGCAAGCGAGAGAATATCTGCAGAATGATGTTGAGAAAATATTAAAAATATGTAATTCTAAGCGAATGCAGTTTAATTACAAGCATAAGAAGCTTCAGCGTTACATAGAATAATATTACAAATAATAAAAGAAGCTGACATGCTAACCAAAAAAAAAAGAAAAAAAAACAATAAATTCGTAGGCGTGGTCCGTATAATGACGATGACTCAAGAAATGAGATTCTCATGAGCAAGTTTGAAATTCACCCGAGACTTATCCTCGGCCACATTTTACATTTTCTCGACACATGTACATTACCGTCCATTTGCTCATACGGCAAATACAATTTGAAAAAAATCCCATTAATGGCACGAATTTAGCCGGCCATACTTCATGGTATTGAAATTAATGATAATTCTGATGGGAGGAGAAAGGCCAAGACAATAAATCACTGGATTCCCGTATAATTATATTGACAAAAAGTTTTCCCACCGAGCGGCCGAATTTAAATAATAACAAGCGACGGCCAATATTAACATTTTGAAGATTTTTTAATGCACCGTGTGTTTGAGGAACTTGACTATGCGATTCTTCCGAGGGCAGCGGCCACAATAGATAAAGCCGAGAGACCCTTTTCATTAGAAATTATAAAGCTGTGGAAAGTTGCGTGGAATTGCTAATTGCTTTCAAAATAAGGTCGCGGCCGTGGATAATCCGGCGAATTCTCCGTATCGGCCTGGGCGACGAGAAAATGAAATACCTGCGCACTCGAGAGACACGACACTACTTGTATTACCGAATGTGCAGCGTAATGCCGATTTAATTTCAGTCCGTGGCTAGACCAAGTGCGTGCGCGAGTAAAACGAACGCCGAGGGACACGTGGAGACAGACAGACAGAGACAAGGAGAGCGGGCGCACGGGCGATTGTCCGCGAGCGAGCGAGCGGAGGGGACGGCGAGGGGGGGTGCGGAGAGAGAAAAATATAAAGAGGTAGATTGGAATCTGTCGACTGTGGTGTTTCGGCTCATTTCGGGGGACGTTTTTTTAATGCTCACTTGACACACAAGAGAGTCAAGCGCGCAGGTGTCCGCTTTTTCTCCTTTTGCAATCTGCCCTTTTTTCCTCGTTCTCCCCCGCCCCGCGGACCCCGCTACTTTTTGGGGTCCGATGACACGACTGTCGTGCGCACAGTTCCGTTTTCCTCCCTCTTTCTCCGCATTCTCTCTGCCGCCGCCGCCCACGCCCCTCATACTTTTTTGAATGACCAAGGCTAAAGAAACGGCGCGCGGAACACGTGTGCACGAGCGAGCGAACGGCTCGATAAGATCTCGAGCGGAAAAATGATGTTTCCGAATAGTTTCGATAAGGGCTCTCTCTCGTATATACATATATATATGTATGTATATGTGTATGATATCTCTTTATTTTTTAGTTTGGCGAACCTGCGAGGAGCGGTGATAAGAGCGAGGGCCGGCCCTTTTTATTGTTTAAGTCTTCGACAATAAGTCCATAGATCGTAAAGAAATTCGCCGGCATTTGAGAACAAGGCGAGCGAAATCCGTGGAGGTTGGTCGAGCTGCGGATAGGATAAAAGTGCTCGGGATTGCGAGTGCGCGTGTGTTGGGCGAATAATTTCGTTATCTTTCTAAGCGCTCGTTTAATTTGAATTTCCTTCGTTTATCTCGAATTCACATTGTTGCGCGCGAGCCTTTTAAGCCCGAGATCCGACGAGGATAAAGCATAAAATGCTCGATACGCGAAAATGCATAAAGATAATCCCCGTTACGGAGTGCGTTGAAATCGAAAGAATTTCAAAAAGTCAACGTGGTGAAATTTTTAATTCGCTCGCCGATGACGTCGATAAATTTTAATCATAAGAAGCTCGCTTGCCAGCTCCCCATTAACTAGGACAATAAAAGTTCTTTGGCGAAGAATCGTAAAAAAAAAATCCCGCTTGTTCTTACGAAAATCTTCGTGTATGAATCAGCTATTCTATTAGAATACACGCAAACATGGCCTTAATGAAATCTTCATTAAATTTTAAAACGGCGAAATGACTTTGCTACTTTCATCTTCGTCCGGATAAAGTGGAGTACAAGTGGCGGGGCGGGAGGGAGGATCGGGGGAGTGGGGGGGCTGGGCAAAAATGCCCAGGAATTTTTTACGCCTCCGACATTAGCAATTTTTGTTTGAGAACTGTTCCTCAGTAGAGTCAGCAGCGGCAGATTACTTACGCGCTTCCGTAAAAAAGTCGTAAAGCGTAAAAGCCCGGTTTAAAGCTTGGCTTTTAATGACGCCCACGCTCGTATAATATGCTCAGCGCGAGGGAGCGAGAGAGAGGAGAAAGCGAGAAGATCTGACGACTGTTTTCTACCCTTTTGCCGAAGCAAACATAATAACCCTCGAGCTCTGGCATAATAAAGCAGCGCTGAATCATGCGAAAAACGTGCGTGAAAGATACCGAGTATCACAATGCGCTCGGCACTTATGGCTCGGCGCTCGTGTGTGTCTATTCAGGTAATGACTTTCGCCAGCTTTTCTAGCCTCGCCAATCGCGCGCAAACCTGGGCGTTTCGTTGGGAGAGCAGCGTGGACATTTAACGGACAACTCGGCCAATACTATAGGACACTGTCCCTCCCTCTTCGTCCTCCATCGTTATTCCTCCTCCTCCTTCCTCGCTCATGCCAAAACCGAGCATATCGCATCAGTGCCTGCCGCTTTGTCTCTCTGTACGCGCATTACAATTACACATACGAGATAACGACTCGCGTCCCTTTACTCCCACCCCACCCCCCGGCCTGGTCGAGACAGGAGCTGCCGTAATAATATTTCTTGCTTCGTCAACGTGTCTCGGAGAAATTCAGTCAAGGATGATCAATCGAGATCGGCATGACAATCCAGCCCCCACCCCCCCTACGATCTTCGGGAGCAGGAACTTTCTCTCGGCGAGCAATTGTTTCGCCTCGGGGCTTTAGAACAGAGTGGAGTCGGGGGGCGCGCAAAGGCCAATAATTTCTCGTGGATTTTGAAAAAAAATTGCTGCCGATTCGCGCAGCAGCCGTCGTTCGTCACATTAAACGCTCGCGGCCGGGCTTCCAGGATCTCCCCAAGCCGCTCGCGCCTCTTCGCGGAAATCCAGGCCCGGCAATCCGTAGTTTTCTCGGCGCCATTAGCCAGACAGCCAGGCGATCGGCTGCTCTCGCTTAAGCGCGTGGCGAGGCGTCGCGCATTACTCGCTAAATTACGGTGAATTTACTTTTGCTCGGCCAGGCGGCCATGAAACACTCTGGCGATCGCTTCACTCCACTTTATTGTCTTCGATTTCGCTTTGCGCTTTTTCCAGACCCCGCCCCCCCCGTGAGCTCTCCCACCTCCACCCCCGACGTACCTCCAGCTCCGGTGCGTGCGCTGCCGAGTGAGCTCTGCCGAGGAGGCAACGCTATTTTAATAATTGCGAGAGCGAGCCGCGAGCGAACAGTAAATTGCGGAAAAATTGTAGCACTGAAATTTATGCGCTGGTATGCGTTCGCGCACTTTCTTTTAAAGGATCCTACCTCGCCATAAGGAAGAGCCTTCTTCTTGCACAAGAGCTCGGGACTAGCCGAGCTCAACCTCGCGAATCGTTAATGTGCTGTGCAAAGGTCCTTAGCTCTAACTGTTACAACCATCGGAACTGCACTCGTTTACAATAAAGCGACGAACGTGAATTTCTCGCGCGCGCGCGCACATAATGCAGGATGTTCCAATTCGTATTTTCAATAATATTCAAGTGGACGTTTCAATGACGCCAATTGCAATTGCCAGCATTCAGTCATTTATAGTTGGTTGTATCGGTAATGTAAGTGGGCCTCTCACATCATTAGTGGCACATTTAGGCAACGAGCGATTTATAGTAGACCAAGGGTAGGGAATCGAGGCGCGGATCGGTCAGTTTTATAAAATACCTCGCCTCTGCCCATAAAGCGTCAATTACAAAGCATAAAAAGCGTTCTTGGTAAGAATCCACGCGACGGCCAATAAATATTCACTCAAACGACCTGGCGATTATAGTTTCCTCGTGCACGCGAGCCCCAATAAAACGAACAAAGAAGTCTAATCTCGCGAGCAACTGCAAAAACAAGGAAAACAGGTAGGGAGAAAAGGAGGCAAATCGTCGGCGCGCGCTCGGCTTGCCCATTAGCCTTATCTCGGCATCTCGCGTCCAGATTACAGAACGCGAGCAATAATAATCGGAGTATGAAAGCCGGCGGCCGAGACCCACGGATTCGGCCACGGGAATTAAAAAGCCCGAGGCCTAATGGCAGGAGGACAGTTCATCGCATGCGAGGTGCATGTGACGCGGGCGACTTGTGGCTGCGATTTCTCTCTGTGTGGTGCGTCGCTGCGCCTCCCGCACTCGATTGGCCAAAGCCAATGGCGATCGATCGCCGATCGATCGGCCTTATCGTTTATTGGCGGCCGTGGATTTTTATTCTGGTCGCGCGGTGCTGTCTAATGGGGGAGGGCATTGGGAGAGGCCAAAGTCGCCCGAGTGCGGAATTAAAAATACATAGGCGCCGGAGCATTAAGGCGAGCGGCTGGCCCTTGGGAGTAATTACATTGGCCGCTGCTACGAGAATGAATGCTGGCGAGTGTAGGAACGCGAATGAAGTCATTGGCATTTTATTGGCGCCTATCTCTATTATTATTGAGCGGGCTTTCCTACTCTTACCTTGCCGGCCCATCGTGTGATAACAATGAATTAGCATAGATCGAACTTAGTTGGGCCAAGTATCGTGCGGGATAGATAGATAGATAATGGAAGTGCATTGGCGCGAGGTATTGGGGAGGAAATCATCCTGGGATAAATGATAATGCGAGCCGGTGCGGCCGTAATTATAGCGCGCGGGCTCCTACTTACTAAATTGAAGTTTTAAAGAAATTTCAGTAATTGAAAACTTTACGGCTGATGCCCCCTGCTTACCTCGTGCAGCCTTTGCATTATGAAAATTTGACAGGTAAAACTATTAGCCGTGAAAAAATCTCCATCAAATGTGGCATATAAATAAGTTTGGTCGTACGCCACGTAATTACTTGGATCGATGTGAGAGGAAAGAGCAACTAATTTTTAATTATCATAATTGGTTGTGCTCGAGATAAATTCTAATGTTTCAAGGCAATTTGTCATTCTAATAAGGATTTACTTTATAATTGTCTTTTTTCTCCTTCTACGTATTATCCTATTATTAATATAAGTGCATTCTAATTGCACACTTCAATGCCAGTACTTTAGTGCCTGAATCTCAGTTGCAGCAGATTTATTGACAAAAAAATTCCAAGACCGTGAACATATATATCTATATATATTAGAAGAATTTACATAAAAAACAAAGGTTATTTCTTATTGGAAATGCTCTTCAGAATTCTGGAAAACTCATAATTCTTAAGCATTTAATCACTAGGAAGCGCCAAAGGTAATATGGAAAAATATGTATTAATAGACAAATTGTAATTACTTGAGACGTAAAACGCTACTTTGTGGAGCTATGAGGAGTGAGTTTTAGCAATTTGGAATGAATTTTTATAAAACAATCCCCCAAGGTTTTACAAGCAATGGGATTTAAATAGTGATACGTTGGATTAGCATTGCTAATCATTGTTTATGACTGATAACTATCCAAAAACAATATTAAAAATAACGTTATTCGCCATCCAGGGAAATATATTTAATTAAAGTAATGGTCAATTCGGAAAATGAAGACACTCTAAAAGTATCACTTTAGCGAGATAACTTTCTTTAAGTTCAATTACATTTCCTAACCATTTCCCTCTGATTTCCCCATTCGCGAAAGATATTACCGCTACTCCGATACTAAAATTTCCCATCATATGAATATCCCGGCCTATATAATGCGCAACCCACCCCTCCACCCCCCCACTCCCCCTCCCTCCGCCCCTAATAACTTTCAACAATAAAAGACGCGTTTTATTCGCCAGTATTGCTTAAGCTCTATTTACCGAGCCCAGCACTAGCGCTAATTGTATAAAATGCCGAAAAACACTCGAAATCCCGTAATATACTGGCTCCGCCGACAAAAGGAATAAAGCTGGGGATGACGCTCGGTTTAATCCGACCTTACTCGTCATATTCCACGTCAGTGTAAATTTTCCTCGATGTAATTAGAGTCTCTCTCTCGCACACGGCTACGCGATATACTCGATAAGGGGAGAGATCGGTATAAAAAAAAGGGGGATTGAAAGTGAAAAATCCAGCGCAAGTGGCATCCCGATGTTTACATAGAAACGCGCATAACCGGACTTACTTGCTCCTGCCCCGCAATACCGGATCGCCCTCTCGCTCCCTCTCTCTCTCCCGCTCTCTCTCTCCACGTCAGATTCGACAACGGGAGATCGGATATATATATATTCTAGCGGATTACTGGAAAGGAGAGACGCGGGTGCCGCGATATGCTCGTATGCGTGCGCCTTGGACTGATCAAACAAACCACCGAGGAAATACCCTTTGACTTATTTCATGAGGGTGCAGTGCCTTTTGTCGCGAGCACCGGGGTCGAGAGATTCCGATTTTTTCATTTCTAGAAATCCGTGGGGCTCACGACTACGACAACGACTAGGACGACGACGTGGGGCGAGAGGGGGAAGGGGGTGGGGGGAGAGGCATACGCTGCGAGGCTCAATTGTTTGCCATAAGTTTTTCCGTTTGATCGGATTTTTGTCGGGGAGGAAACCTGTTACTTATTCAATGGTCATACGATGGAAGTAACTACTTACGAAAAATTGTATTTTGATATATATGTCGGATTATTCGTAAGCCCCGAGAGATTAAAGCTTCTTCATATAAAGGGCCGACTTTTATGTTGTAAATTACTATAAATCATCGATGAGCTCTATGATTGTATTAGCACTCGCTTTTATCGGCTAGTACTTGTGTTGGAATTATAAATCCGATATTTGGCTATTTGGCGATAATTTAACGCTCGCGACGATTAATCAGCAATTAAGCAGCCTGTCATCGCATCTTATTTGGCCTTGTTTATTAAAATTTCAAGGAAATTTCCATTTCAGGAGTGTTGAGAAACAGTAGACTTGAAAAACTGTCTCTTCGCGTAAAATTGAAATCCGAACACCAATGAAATCTGTTATTTCGTAATCCCATTTGCAATCATTTGCCAACCCTCTGCGTAATGATGATATTGAAACTGTTGTTGTTATTATTATTATTAGTATTAGTATTATATTATATAATGAATTTAGGGTGAATTTTTGGCCGGGGGTTCGCATAAAAGTGAAAAAAGTGAAATTTCTTTACTATGAAAATATAGTTAATTAGGGAATATAGACGTTGCGCGGTCGTTGTGCGTAAATGAAACAAATATCGTATGCGTATTTTTGTATGCATTTTTCCAAAAGAACCGCAGCATTTAAACAAACATCGTGGGAACGAAGTGTGTCCGGGACGTTGAAATAATTAACGAAATAAACATAAGCACTCTGTTTATTCTAAAATAACACGCATTATTGAATATTAAATATGTATATATGAATAATAAAATCTCTAATTTCGAATATCCCAGGCGCGCACATGATATAATGGCGGCGGCCGAGTTCATCGTACAAAGTATAAAACGACATGCAAGATAAAGCGCAATTTCATTGGCCATGTAAAATCGAATTGACAAATAGTGCAGCTCCATCGGACCAGTCGGCATTATTTATTCCTTCATCAATATTGACAAAAGCGGAAAACTAAAAAATTCAGAGTCTCAATGTAATACGGGACGAGGGTGCGACACATCCCATTGTGTATCCCGATTATTTCATTATGGCTGCGCCTACATGCGACGCTCGACGGCGAAAGAAAATCTCTTAGGTGATTCCGCGTCCCCTCCTATGTGAAAGACGGCCCTAAGCGACAATCATCCGCAAAACCTTGAACATCCCGCGCATAATATCCCGGCTCGCAAATCACGGCTTAGCGCATATCGCGTCGCGCGACTGTCCCTCTCTCCACACACTTTTACTGTTATGGCGAAGATTTTATGGCCATATTATAAAATTAAAAACAGACCCCCACGAGCGCCCCGGCATAATAACGGGGGAGGTTGCAGGCTTGCATTCGCGTGTAAACGAGCGCGAGACCATATGTCCCTCCTCCACCCCCGCTACCACCACCACCGTCGACTCCCACCCTCCCTCCACCCACCCACCCAACAACCACCCAACAACCACCACCACCAACACCACCAACCGCCCCCCGACGCCGACTTTTTTGCGGGCCGCCCGTCTACTTTTTTTTTCCCCCGATTTGAAGCGCGCGAGGGGGCGGCGCAGCCACTATTTGACTTTCATTACGTCTTATGCGCGCGTCGCCCCGAACGCGTTGCCACGTTTTTTGCCTCGGCATTCTGCCCGGACAGCACGCGACGATGATCCTCGAGCCAATTAACCGATTTCCCGCGAATTTTCCAATCGACTGCTCCCACCTTTTATCCGCTCCCCCCTCTTTATTCTCCTTATTACCTCGGTCTCTTTGTCGCGCGGCAACAACGAATCTCGCGATGCTTTCGGCAGTTCAACATATGCGCACACACTGCTAATGCCCTCGTATTAAGGGAAAGTAAGATACATATATGTGTGATTCCGTATCGTTGCATTACGGAATATGTAAGCCTTTTACGATCGCGCCCTACAACGAGCTGCCCCACGCTTAGAAAAGGAAGCGCCATAAAGGTGTTGAGCAACGAGTTATCTTTCGCGTCGTTAATTATTTTGCAAAGTTTCGGAGCCAACGGACAGAATTACTACGCCGGACGGCCAGATAGATTTCCCGGCCATATACACTGGAATGAGGTTTTATCGATTTGAGCCGGTGATTATTGCTGTGTTTACATAAACAATTTATGTCGGAATAAAGACTCGGCGATAAATCAATGTCTTGATGAAATTGACTTTTGGCAAGAAGGCGAAATTTAAATTAAGTTTCTTATTTATATGGAGTCAGATGAAAGTAAAAATACGGAATCCTACAATGCTGCGATGAATCTTTCGGAATAAAATTTATTAACTATCGATTCGATGGAGACTGGTTCGTAATATAAAAGATTGTACAGGTATTTTTATTTCTCTCGCTCTCTCTCTCTCTCTGTTTTTTCCCTTCTTTTTTCAAATAAAATTAATTTACCAATGAGACATTTTGAAGTCTCGTGATGTAATTTCTATAAGAGATTTATCGATGGCAATTGAATAGATACATTGAGAACGTAAATTCTCTTTGAATCAAGAAAAGTCCATTACTATTTTAATTACATTTCATGCAAAAGATTTTGAAATAAATCACAAGTCTTGGCTAAAAAAAGTTGGCTCAATTTTGATTGTATTAAAAGTAAGTTATTGGGTGAATTATAATCTATACCCGAAAAACAAGCAATACTCAAATAAAAAAAAAAGCAACTATTTGCTAATTTATTTTAAATGTAGAATTACATAATGCGCACTATACTGTACATATACGAATAAAAACTTATTTGATATACAGTTGCTCATTTAGTTTATTATTAGTGCAATTAAGTAGCATTATGCACTTATAGTTAAGTAGTTGAAATATGTAAGCCGAGTTTACCCAATGCTCTCTTTTATTAATGCCTTACTCTGGGTCTTCAATTATTGTATTTGTAAGTTTGATAAGATTACCTTCAATTACGCTCGTATCAAATAACAAAATTTAATAGAAAAGAAAAAAAAAAAAAACTTACATTATTATATACCACAATTAATTATAATAACTGTACATGAATGCTTAATACTGCTGTATCTTATTGCTTTTCTGATTTTATGTTCATAATTTATCGTTCGACCACTAATATGTACACACATGCGAGTGCACACACACACGCGTATACGTACTCGCGTAGAAAAAGACAAGAAAAACAGCCACACGCGCGCGCGCGCTCATATTGCACAAAATAATACACAAATGTATTAAGAAATTCTGCCTTACATTTTTGATGACTTTTCTCGGAACTCGAAGGCTTAGGGTAGGAAAAAGCTAGGGAATAGTGTGGCTGATCGAAAAAGCTATCGTACAATCCACTTCGTGCCGTATAAATCAATTGCACATGTAATTTAAGTATTTATTATTAAATATCCACATCTTATTATGAATTACCTATGCAGCATAATTCATACTATTATTTTACACATGTACAATATATTATGATATGCAAATTTATAATCTATTATTATGGAGACTCTGTATTACTTTATGTACATTCGCTTTAAAAGCAAAGAAAAACTACCGACATCTTCCCCGACATTCGCCTCGGACGACACATAATAATAACTGTAACGACACATAATCATTATCATTAATTTAATAAGTGGCACTGGCTTAGATTTTGATCGTAGATTACGTCTATGACATAGAAATAAATTTCACCTCCCCACGCGTGCAATACACTCGTGCATATTAAAGAGGAGCTAAACCAATTTCAGAGCATTGAGCTCGACGTTAAAAAAAGGAAAAGAGACACCAAACATCACAGGCAATTAATAGTCGAACTCCTCTCTCACCTCTCATTCAATGAAATACAAAACAACTAATAATCACACACACACACACACACACACCGTCTCACATTTCTCAAGCCGGGAAAATGCACGTGCTAGTCGAGTCTCCAGGACGCAAAACAGTTTCACTGAAAAGCGCAAAGTCCTTAATCCCTCCTCCTCATCCCAGGCCCTCATCATCCTTCCCCAGAGTCAGCATTCGAGGTCAGCGGCTCGATGCAGGTGCACGGCAAACACCCCCTTTGTTATATCCTGACCAGCGCAGGTCCTGCACAGTCCATCCTGTCCATCGGCGCCCGCGTGCTTCAGCCTGATTATTCAGTCCTTTCTCTGTTAGCGGAGGAGCGGCGCCGGAGCCGCAGCCGCGTTTCATTGAATTCCGCCGAACAAATTCGAGGTCCGTCGCGAGATCCCGCGCCCACCCCCGATCCTCGGGCGGCCAGTAGTGCTATCGCGCACCTGCTGAAAGCGCAATTCAAGGTGTCGGGCTCGTTTAGACAAAGGATATTATGCACTTTGCAAGCAGATTGTAGCTCGCAAGGAGCATTGGGATTGCTGGTTTGGCTTTGGCCCACGTGATAATGGGGTAGGGGTGGGGCGCGCTGACCTCGTGCAAAGTTGCCAACATCGAGCTCTTTCTGTCCTTCTTATAGGTGGTCGAGTAAACTGTTGAGTTAAGAATCTTTATGCATTAGAGATTGCGATTAACACTTCGCGAAAGTGTTTGGCCAATAGGCCGTTAAAAGTTTGTTGTTAAAACGCGTAAAATGGAACTGAGTCTGGCTGGTTGTTTAGAATCATCGTAAGACTTATTGTTCTCTATAATATATTACCTATGCGTGATTTATTTTATAGTCAAATTCTTCGATTTAACATTCGATTTTATTCGTTCATAATAAAGCAGGGAGAGCATATTTTACATTACATGGATTGTCAATTATATTTGAGATTGCGGTGTGCGTTATAATTTATCTCGACACGTCTGTCCAACAATTTCTTTTTAACGCATAAGACTAACGTAAACGTATCATAGGATAAAATAAACAAGTTAATAGCGATGTTTTGAGAAAAGTATTTTTATACATTTAAATTGCGTATAATTTAGACATGCAAAATACATTTGTAAGATTACAGTTCTCATAATTATAATGTATTTGTTTCGTCGCTTACTCTTATAAATTCGAAAATTCATAGAAAATATAATATTAATGCTCATAATACAATAAAAAAAAAAAAAAATGAAAAATATGCGTTTATGAAATGGCGTCATTAAACGACGCGATAGTAAATCTTTTAAAAAAAAAAATTATGATTTTCTATAAAGTTTGTTCATACGGTATTTTAAATATTCCTGAAATTGTTTTTTCAACTAAACGAATGATTTTGTTTAACGGCACGTCCAACAATAAAGGAGAAAACTTTAATTCTTAATATGTTTGAATGTTTTATTAACCATGAAACGAAGCATGCGTACGCTTTTTTTTTCTTTTTTTTTTTGAATTCAACAATTTTCAGATTTTCAATATCACCGGTATTAAACGCGGCAATAGTTTTGATTAGGAAAAGTGTAAAAAAATTGTATATTGCTTTGCACCGATAAAAGGCTTTAGGCATAGATATTCCTGGGCAGGATAAATCGGTCCTTTAAAAAAACTACGCAAATGCTTTTTTCACGAAATCATTATTCGTTTTTCAATTTACTGGTGAATTTTATTTCCATTTTTGTTTCATATGTCTTTAATTTTATTACCGATTTTTATAACAATAAAAGTTAAAACTAAAACGTATTTTCACTTTTTGAAAAAGTATGTTCATTTCAGTAAAACATATTTAACATTTATATAGCAATATATTACAATGCACAATGATTATTTAATATGAAGAAATTAAACATGATATTTAATATAATTATTTATTTAGAAGTAATTAGTTTAAATTGTATTATCAATTTATTATAAATCTATATCTTAATAGATTTATATTACAATAATATTGTTCTTTAAATTTTAATGAAAAACATACAACAGTACCAGATATTATTTATATTTGTACAACTTTGAGCTATATAATAGCCAATAAATATATTATGTTGATATATTTAAAGCTTTCGAAATTAAATAAATGTATTAATAAACGAATAAATATATATATATATATATATATATGTATATACATATATATGTAGACCTTCAGAGTAATAATAAATACTGTAAATAAAGTATAAGAGAAGTAAAATAATTTAAAAGCAAAATTGGTTTATGTATGCTATTTATGACATTTTTATAACAAAGGTAAAAATGTTTATTCAATTTATTCAATTATATATTAAAAATAATAAAAAGTACATGTTGAAGTTTTTATTTCAACATTATTGTTTTAAAGTAATACGCAATAAATTATTTCATTGTATTTAAATCTTATAAAATTTATTTATTTTCCAATTGATGTAGAAAATTCTTGCTAGTTGGACTGAAGAAATTAGACGTTTTTGATTTTATTGGCAAAATTGAATTAACATTTATATTGATAAATTATTTTTTAATTAAATTATAAAAATGAAATTATTTTTACATTAATTTTAGATTTATTATGAAATAATTTCATTTCTATTGTTAGCCATATTTTGCCTGTTTTGAAACTTATAAAATAATTTAATACAAATACTGTATTATGTTTATGATTATTTATCCATGAATTTTTAATTATTTTTTATATCTCTGAAGACATTTTTAAAATTTACATTAGTGATTCGGTAAGTCTTGTTTATATACTATTGTTAATTTTTTTCAAGTTTTACTTCTCTTATGAGATTATCGGGCAAGTTTTAAAAAAAATGCTTGATTTACTCTATGTCGAGCTGTTGATTTGCTTATTATAACGTTAAATTAAATATTAAATAAATAATCTCTTGAAAAAATAGTGACGAGCTCCACGTTAAAACTAATTATATGCTCATTAATGGAGTAAGTGAAATTTTGGATATGTAAATTGCAGTTAAGTGAAATTTTGGATATGTAAATTGCAGTTAAGAGAACAAAAAAACTGTAATAAACAGTCTATAATTGAATGAAATGTTGATAATATTACACAAAAATAACGTAATAAGAAAGTAAAAGCTTATATCTGGATATCTGCATATATATATATTGAAATATTAAAGATAGATAGGGGATAATAATATTATATGACGAAATTTCAGAGTAATATGTACAAGAGGTGCATGAATATTTGCAATTACATTACCAATTTCAGCATATGCTAATAATCGCAATTTATGAATTGCAATTAAATGCATTCATAGAGGCAGGAATATAGAAATATAGGCGGACGCTCTTATGGCTCTTTTTCTATATACACGAAATGCTCTCTTTTATATTACAATTCATAAAGTGAATTATACGAGCTTATTCGTTGAAATTGAAAAGAAGCGTGCAATGGAACCTCAGGCTGGCATCCATTTAAATGATAATTTCGGGAAAAGGAAATAATTTAAATAAACAAAGCAACGCCAAGGGATAAGAATACAGCCCGCGTATGCCCAAGAATATTATTTGCCCAAACAAGTGACAAAGGAGGTCCCAAATGACCAAAAGATAATGCAAAAATCACACTCAATATTGGCCAATCATCCTCCTACGTCCTCCTACGTCCTCTTACGTCCTCTTACGTCCTCTTACGTCCTCTTACGGCCGATCCAATGATTTTCCAGGTGAACGAGCCCCGCACTTTATTACATCGAATCGCAATTCTGTCTTTATCTGGCGGCGGGAGTACCCGGGGACTCGTGTAAAGAGACCCTCGCCGCTCCCACCTAATCCGCAAATTAGGTCGCACATCGCCGGGCCTCCCACCGGCGCCCTCCCGACCTCCCGCCAATTTTCCAGCTGCGCGCTCCTGCCGCCTCGTAAAGTGGCCGCCGGCCGAGGGAAAAATCGGGAAAAGCGCGCGATCCCCGGTCCCGCGCATCACCAGCATACGCCTTACGCTTTAATTAAAGCGCGGCATTAACGCCTCGCGTTTAATTAAACTTGATGAATCATTAAGCGTGCGGGGATGCCGGCGCGAAAAGATAGGCGGCGAATCGATTCCTCTCGAGGCGCCGTTACGCGAGTCCGGCTTGGGCCGCGCAGACAAGGGAGCAATTTGCCAGCTGCTTAAGTGCCAAGTGTTAAGTGCCGCGCCGTTTATGTTTCGCCATTATTGTTTTATGTTGGCCGACGCCACCTCCGCGGGCGGCCTGCCCGCCCCCGCCCGTTAACGGCCGCGAGAGGCCCTAGATGGCGGGGGTGGCGATGGCGGGGGCGGCGGTGGCTGCGGTGGTGGCGGTGGCTGCGGCGGCGGCGGCTACGGCGGCCCTCGGAGGGGGACCTGAGAGAGAGACGGGGTGTGCATAGGCCGATTGGAATTAATTTGGCTTTACGATGCCTCGAGATGCTCGGGAGAGAAGGAAGAGGAGGCGGCCTTGGAAATCGGTCGCTTCGATCGGCCATCTTGCGGCCGAAATCCCCACGTGTTGGCGTAATTGCGAGGATGCCGTGGAGCGAGTGTGTGTGCCTCTTTCTTGAATTTCGGCCGCCCCAGCCGAGTTTTGTCATCCGACGGTTACACAAGCGCTGCGGCTTTCGGGCGAATATAAATTTGGGATAGAAAAGGGGCCGGAAGCTGAAGGGTTTTGCCAACTTTTGCGAATAGCACCTCACTATACTTACCCTCGCTTTATTAGTTTTAAATGTTTACTTGGGATTTTATTGCCCCGCCTACCCTCCTGCATTTTCATCCGAAGAATACATTAATTACGTTATTTAATGAGGCTCGCGCGAATAATAATAAAGTTAAAATGAACGTATGTTTGACGTAGGCTTTAACGACGCCATCACTAATAAGATAAAAATAAGCGCTTTGGTTGTGCTCTTTAAAAGGAGAAGAAACGCCACCCTTTGCAACACTGTCCACGTGCGTGCGTGTGTATGTGGGTGTCTGTACGTATATCGATGCATCTTAATGTGCCCCATGTTAATTAATAATATATGTTGAGCGGTACAGTTAATGTAGCATATTAATGAAGCAAGGATTAGGATGTTGGCGGTCGGTTGTAAATAGCCTGTACGATCCAACAACTTTTAGCTGTGCGTAAGCTGTGCAATGCTCAATTATTGATTGTTATCCAATCCTTTGTCGTTGTAATTAATTTTCAAAATTACGCGCGAAAGAAAAATGGTGGCGATGCAGTGCAATCCAGCGTATAGTCTAATTCGGCCGTAATTTAAGATCAATGCAACGACCAAAGCAGAAAGTTACTATACTCAATCGATAACTAATGAACAAATTCTGAAATATGTAACGCGCAGTAAAGTCCCGTACCTACAATTACATTATACTTTTATAACGCCGGTAATCCTATTATTTAAGCGAGCGCAGCATTTAAACAAAGAAAACATTTCGCGAGAGGATAAAAATATTTTAAATTAAGTTCGCTGGAATACTGCACAATAGCTTATTAAACCAATATCTCTCCTTTCTTTTTATACGAATAAAATATATTCGTTATTCCCTGAATATTACTGTAATAGTTTAAGTGTCGCTTTCTCAATTTCATGGCTAAGTACATTTTATGGTAATTAATTGTAAATTTCGAACTTTACTGCCACTGAAATATATTGTTTATACCTGGGCAGTAATAAAATACAAAATTGCTTATGAATGGAACTAATAGTACTATTTATTGCCCACGTAAGTTATGTTGGTAATGCAATCTTGTATTATAATAACGTCTAGTGTATATATAATGGTTATTTTTAGATTAAGTTTATAAAGATTTCATCGCATTAATGGGTGCTGTGTAGATACGTAGGAATCGAGTGAATTAAATATTTATAATGAATTGGATAATGAGAGAGAGAGAGAGAGAGAGAGAGAGAGAGAGAGAGAGAGAGAGAGAGAGAGGTAGAAGAAGAACGCTATTGTAACCATAATTTCACCGGCTCTATGTACATAATAGTTTGATTGAACTCAATTATATGAAGTACTTGGAATGTTATTCTTTCATTTTACTCCCAAAATAATGAAAGTTTTCACTCAAATTTTATTCTCATTATTCCGAAACATTTCGCAACAATGGCGTCCGTAGTACTTTGTTTAACAAAAAGTTTAAAAAAGTCACAACTAATTAAAAGAACAGCCAATTTTGTATTTTATGTCACCTACGGCATAAATAAAGCCCGTGACATTAAGTTTATACCGATAGCGTGTTTACAGCAGTAATTTTTGTTTTATGTGTTTGTGCTGGAGTTTCCGCCATCACCGAAGATTAGTTCCACTTGTTTAACAAAGACAAACGGATACAAACTCGGGCTATCGATTTTCAAAATTATAATATAATGGCTTTCTGTTGATTATACGCTGAAAATCATTATCTCGTAAAGAAAATTATACGAGATATTAATTATAATAAAGGGCAATGTTTTCTTTAAAAAGATACGATAATTGTTATTCTCCTAATTATGCTCCTTTCTTTTGTCTCGCTACTTCAACTGCAATTTCATAGTTTTAATATCACTGATCTACGTATATAATACAAATAAATACAATTATATTACTTTAAATTCAATTGAAACAAGAACTGCTATTATTGTCATTACATTGTATTACAAATGTTATTATTAATCATATATTATTGAGATTGGTTATACTTCCGCAGTAATTGTACGTGTAATTTGTGCTTGTGAATCTTGAATCTTTTCACATCATCTATGAAATGTAATTAATTATTTTCTTGAATCTCATAATGCGGGCATCAATAGTGCGGCCAACAAGATGTATTATAATTTCGTAAAATCATTCCCTCGAGGCACAATGTAATTACAAAAGCAATCTATTCATATGTAAATGCAAACTTGTAATATTTTATTTCCAAATTAGTAATGTTTGAGATGAACGATTGTGCATTCTTACCTCGCCCCGTCCCCTTTTATTATATAGCGCTCCCACTCTCTCTCTCTCTCTCGGAGCATAATAGCATTTCTTCGTAGGCGGCAGGAAAAAAGGAGGAAGCAAATCGCGATAACCTTTATCAAATTCGGGGCAGCTTTATTCCCGTTGTTGCGTTTTTCATGCGCATTCGCCCATTCTTCCATTTTTTTGCCCTGCCCTCCGTATTTTATTTTCTATTCCGTTTTACGAGGCACATAATAGCGTTATAAACAGCAAAGACAGCCGGAGAAATCAAGATCGGCAGGCATTCATCGCGATATGATAATATTAGGACAAAGGGGCGAAGGAGGACGGGATGGAGGACGGAGGAGGACGGAGGAGGAGGGACGGCGGAGGAGGGAGGGGTGGAGGAGGGGGGCAAGGAAGCCAAGTGTCGATGAATATCGTTGGGCTGGCCAAGCGAAATTTTTTCTCCGCTCTCCTCTCTCTCCTCTCCTCACTCATCGGAAGGACGCGCATCGGGATTTCGGATCTTCCCCCGAGTGCGCCGCGTAGCCTCGGCTTTGATCGCGCCACTTTCATTTCGCTTTACGAGCTCCCGAGATCTACGTGGCCTCCCACCTCGCAGCTCCCGAATCGGGCGCTGCCGCTCTTAAACATATTTCATATTCTTTTTATAAGTGCCGAGAGAGCTGCGCCCGAATTCTTTCTCCTCCGAGCGGGCGAGTGTCGTCGCGCGGCTGCAGGTGTGCGCGCGCGCGCGCGCGCGCTGCTACGAGATCCTCCTAAAACAGTTTAATAAGAGATGTAATTGAAATGTCTTTTACGGCCTTTATTAATATTAACGCTCTTATAATAAATTAGTTGGGCGTAAGGGGCTTCGTTAAATGAAAGATCGTGTTTACTCGAATTTCTATTTTCAACGGCAATGCGGCGCCGCGGTCTTATGAACTCTGCCCGAGCAGTCGCTTTGTAATAAACTCTTATTATATTCGGGTCGTTAAAACTTATTTAACAAACTACTGGAAGTCGAAGTTATGTCTCTCAAAAGAGAGTCATAATAATATTAAAGAGGCCGGAGTTCTGTTTATAACGACCGACAATGACAGTGTCGATTCCCCATTTAAAAAGTTAAATTATCCCACGACGTTGCTTCACCCGGCTTTTTCAATCTCCATTTGCAATAAACAAAATGTCGTCGGCAATAGCAGGCATTAGGAACGTTTGAGCGCGCAATCGCCTCGGTTATATCTCAAATACGAAAGAGGCATGCATCCTCTCGCTTACGACAATGTCCCGTTCGACCAAAGTCCGCTCACCCCGCGGCTAACAAGAAGGTCAATTACAATAAACAATTGACAAACAACGACAACGATACTAATAATAATAGTGGCATTACTTTTCAGCATTCTCATTATAAAATCCGAATTATAAAATATAAATGCCCTTCCCAATGAATGTCACTGAATGTCAGTACTGTGAATACGAGTTGCGTTGCTGCCGCGTACGAACAAACATTTGCGCCCTTTTATCACGCAACATTAATACCATTATTTACATGCGCATTATTATTTCATTATTTAATAATTGCGCGCGCGATAATAGCCAATCTCTCGGATAACAATTGACAAACCATTTGCATGTCTATGGAAAAAAGGAAGGATTAGTGATTATTAAAATTTCGGCAATTTGCATATTGATTAACTGGATTTTTCTACGTCAATTTGCCAATGAATTTGCCTATGAATTATAATGGGATAACGCGATGATGAAGAGGGATAACGAATGCCGAGGCCGTACGAGCCGGCCAATACCCAATGTTAAAATCAATGGAGCGTCACCAGAACATAATTCCATTACTATTCTTGAATCATTAAAGCCCTAATTGCCTCGGCGTAATTACATACGAGTCGTTCGGCCTGCGGTGAAATAAATGGCGGGTCACCGCTTGCGCGAAGGAGCGGGCTGGCGCGGGAGAGGGGGGTGAGATGGTAGGGTGGTGGTGGCGGTGCTGGTGCTGGTGCTGCTGGTGGTGGTG
>JAPYYT010000761.1:0-38679 GCA_030522565.1 Ceratosolen corneri | reverse complement strand
TATATATATATATAAATTTATTATTTTAAAAATATTTTTGAGAATATATGCATATGAGATTATAATAGACATGAAAACGATGAGATAAGCATGTTATTTTTTATTCCATACTGTTTTGGAATTAAATTCCTATGTGTGAATTCTCCCCTCATTGGAAAGAGAGAGAAGCAGATAGTGGAAAGAGAGGGCTAGTTAAGGAATTTAAAACATTGCAAATTAATGATTAAATATAATACGAAGTTAAATTTATTGATAATAATAGGTAAAAGATAAAAGTTAACTAATGGACAAAGAGTTTAATAGAAAGATTCCGAAAAAAATTAAATTGAAGAAGTGTACTTGAAGGTTGACTGTCATGAAATATTTCCGTTAATTAGCTCGAAAACAATTTACCATGTTTCGTTTAATCTTACTTATGGTCGAATTATCATTCTTATTTAAGCCTTATTGCAGGTCAAGAATCACTAGTTACTTAAATAAACTCTCGTGCAAGGTTATTAATATGAATGCCAAAATGAAAAAGAATTAACTCATTCTAAAATAATCACCGTAACCCTTATGTGAGTATATTTCAATGGTCCTGTTTTTACTTTCTTAAATACTCGAAAATACTGGTCCTTCGCGGCTTCCGAAATTATATTTATGATTTGAGTAAAAACCGCCGAGTGAGGAGTGGAAGTTTTATGTAGTCTATTCAGAAATTTGTCGCGAAAAAAGAAAAGCATCACACTATCGTTACTATACGTTTTGCTATGCATATTATCGCTGCATCTCTTTTTCTCTACATTGTCGAACCTCCAGCTTGGCAGCGAAGGGGAAGTGAGGGGCGGAAAGTCCCCACAAATTCGAGGGATTAAAAGTTCGTTATTAAACTGATTCGATATTCTGAGAATCTCGAACGCATACTTTTATTAAAATTTAAAAAATATTTTTATTTTTATTATCTTCACTAAAATATGTTTTATTCGATTAGAATTTTTTTGTGTATGATTATACAAAAAATTATTATTTCATATAACACGTATATTTGCAAAAAATGAATTTTGTTTTTATAGAAAATTATATCTACACTTTAATATAATCATTTGAATGAGCTACATAAACTGACAAATAACTAATTTGTGATTAATACATTTTGTATGTAATAATTATATAAATTAATTATACCATGAAAGTAATATTAAAATATTATAGTGCTGTAATCGTTGCATAATCTGTCATTCGTTAAAAAAATCCATACAATTACATAGAAATAGAACAGAGCTTGGGAAAATTGAAAAGAAAGGACAGTTGCACAAATCCAAGCATAAATCGCAATATCCTGAATAACGCGAATACCATACGTAAAATACAAAACTTTGCTATAATAACAATTATAGTTAATAAAAATCAGTTATGAATGTACTTTCGTTCTTATTCTATCTACATACCTATTATATGAGCAAATGTAAAGCGACTAAAGGTTTATAATTCAATTTTTATACATTTTTTAAATATAGTGTTATTCAACACATCAATTTTTGTTCATTTTTTTTTGTCTATTTATTAATTAAATGAATAAATATTTTACTTTATAAAATTTCTTGATATGTATTTTCTTAAATAAAATTTTGTAGAATGTAATAATTAAAAATATTGATTAAAAATACGTTTTATTTTAATTTAATTCTAAAAATTCAAATATATATTAATATTTATGAAATATCCTAAAACTTTTGCAATAATATAATAAACAGAATTAAGTGCATCATTATCTAGTTATTTCTCTTTTAAATAATCGATTTATTGTCTATTGTTTATTATTTTAAATTTTGTGACAGTATAATCTGATGCCATAATATATATATATATATATATATATATATATATATATATTATAGTTAATATTTTTCATACAGATTTTTATATTTTTATGATAAATATTAATTGTTCTTAATGTTTTTATAATTCTATAATAATTTAATTAATTATTTTTATAATTGGCTAAAATAAATATTAAGTGATAATTACACGAATATACAATGAATATCCAATTATTATCGCTTTTAAAATGTTTAATAATAAACCAATTTGTTCTATATTTTAAATTATTATAATCATTATTAGGATGTTAATGGGATATAATTATAATATAGTTTTATTTCATATATTTAGGATTATCTTTACAGGCTAAGTAAGGATGTATGGCTTGCGGATATGTAAATGATAGTATTAGCTTTCATGTGACAATTACAAGAATTAACCTGTTATGTGGCATAATTTCTTGTCAAAATTATCGTTACCTTTTTTTAACTATATGAAAAAGTTTCAGAACTTAATATGATTACTTAATTACTTATGCTGCAAGCGATTTATATAGGCTGAAATTACGTATAATATGACATAATAATTATAAATACTTAGAAACTGTAACTATTAAATATAACAGATAAAGAGAGAATTAAATTTTGTCTTATATTACTTAGTTTATTCATAAAATATTTGTATACTATTAGACATATATATTTTAATTCATTTGGAATCTTTCAATCAATATTAAGTGATTCTTCTCAAGCATTGTTGAATTAAATAGGTACAACTATTAGAATTGAACATTCTAATTGAAGTAACTTTTATGAGCTTTATTTATAATTTTATGAAAAACTTTTACCAAATTCATTATATGTATAGATAAATTCTAGACATCACAGAGAGAACTTTCAAGTAGAAAATTAAATAATGGACAAGTTTTAATTTGAAAAATTACAAATTTTAAAGTTATTTTTATAATTTCAGATAGTGCTGATTTTTATATTTAAGACCAACAAACCTATACCATTACAATAATTTTTATTTAAGAGGTTATATATTTTGTTTTATAGCATATTGAATTGGTTAAATTTATGATTATTATGTATATGTCTATTAAAATTTAATAAAAGAATTTTTCAATAATAAGATATATATTATATTTTAACATAAAAGATTTTGTTTATATTAAAAAAAATATCTGTGAAAAATTGTATCAAGAAATAACGTCTTTGCACTTAGTCTACAAGAAAACTTACTTATTGCATAATGATTGATATATAATACGTAAAATTAATATAAACATTAATAAGAATGTATTGGAAGATGTATTAAAATGGAATAAAATAAAAGCAAAAAGTTTTCGAGAGAGTGAGAGAGAGAAGTACGGAAATTAATTGGTTAAAACCAGGCGAAAAGGAACATAGAAAAATGTTATCTTGCTTTAAAGTAACACACAGTATGAAACTATAGACACCCGTTCATTTTCTTGTCCAAAATTTTCAGTTAAATTCATACGGGTTCTCACCATAGCAGTATGTATTCCGTAAACAAGAGTGGTAGTGGTGTAGAGTGGTAGATACGAGTTGATGGAATTGCACGGTACCTACTATGAGAATAATATAGAGATGCGCTGCTTCTGATTTCTTTACTATACAGATTGAACAATCGTTCTGAATTAACTAGAATTCTTTCAACGCCTAAGAGTTATTTTCACATCCAATCTCTTGCTGGCAAATGTCATATATTAGTTTCCTTGTTAAGTGTTCAGATAAATTGTTACATGAAGAATTTGGTTATATGCCTTGAATTTAAATGTTTTCGTGATTTTAAGCCCAATTATTAAATCGCAGATGTAATTATTATCTAATGCATTTATTTAGAATTAATTATAACGAATATATGTACAAAATAATTTAGACTTGTATTCAATAGATGAAGCAGATTTTCATTACACTTGCTTCTTTTTTTCTATTCTGATTGTAACAGTTATTTAAAAGACATTATTCAAAATTTATTTGTAAAACAAATATGTATCTGCAATAGCAATTGAATATCACATTTAATTCACCAAAGAAGTGTTTTAATACTTGGATAATGCGAAGCATTACAAATTTAAACTATTTCGAACATTTTGTATTTAATTTAATAAAAAATTACTTTAATAAGATAGACTATAACAGTTTAAAAAACTTTAAATTTAAATAATTAATTTTATATTAATCATAAGAACTATTTGATATGAGTAAAAATAAAATAAATTATGATATTCTTTGAGTGCATTTATTTAATTTTTATAATATTGCATTTTATAATATTGAAACATCGAAATAAAATAAAATTTTTGCTTACATAATTCTCGTAATGCTTTTATTATTTAACTGAATAAATTTTATTTCTTTTAATATTGTATAATAAAAATCTTTTTATGTATCAGCATAATGCTTATCTAGAAAAATATTTACATACATAATATAAGTATATAAGTATATTTTATAAATATAAGTATATTTTATAAAATACTTTACCTACATTATTTAGTATTTAAGTAAAATATATTGTTTAATATATATATATACCTTAGGCAATGTATATTTATAAAATAAAATAAAGTGTCCAGCCCAAATAGTAAAATATAGACTTAAAAATAACTTCTCATAGCATTAACACGATATTCTTCATTCCAATATCAGTAATTATACTTTAGAAAATAAAATGTTTAGATAATTAAATACTAATTGACTAATATTATTGCCTAATGATATCTACTAGAAGTAATATGTAGAATATTACGAGACTATGCAAAAACGATATTAAAATAAACATTCATTAAATAACAATATTTTATTATACTTATGTTGTATATAACTGATTTAAATCCTCCATTATATTTCTAGTTCATAGAGCATATCACTGTCTTCGATGTTGCCACACAACGTTATTAAGAAAAATTACTTTCAATAGTTTTTCAATTCAATAATTTTAAGTTTTACAAATAATTTATCATGCATTACAAAACTTCAAATAGAGCATCATTATTAAACTATGGAAATACACTTTCAATCGGTAAAAGACAATATTTTTAAAATATTTTCTTATCTACAATGACAATGGTTAACTATCTAAAAACATCTAAGACATTTGGAAATATGTTTTGCAATCCTTGATCGAACGTCCTTCTAACCATATGTAATGTCTTCAAATTTGATGTCAGAGCAATATAACCTCCAACAGTAGCTATTAAGAAGCACTCGATTTATTTTAATACCGACCATCAACTCTGATGCATTTTTAACCACAGACGGAATTATAGGAAACGGAAAACATATTTAAAACTCTTGTATATACAAAATCTTTGTAACTCAAACACGAATGCTTGTTTGAATGTATGTTCCATGACCTAATATTCCCATATTACATCGCGATTAGATGCGTAAAGTGCTGCAAAGCTCTTCATATAATATTTTAATTGCTGACATGAAAATCCTCGATAGCTCTTAAAAATATTAAAATAGACTACACTCTTTCTTAAAAGCTTTACACCATGAGCAGCAAGGATTTCAATACATTTACATTGACATAAGACATTAAGTATTGCTTAATATTTTATTATTTCACAAAAAGAAAAGCTAAACTTATTTATTAAACATTTATAAAATAATCTTAGATATGCATATCATTAAGATCTATGAAATGGTATTTAAAATAAATTTTAATTTCGTTATTTATGCTTATATAAGAAATAAATACAACAAAAATTATATTTATGTTTTTCCATATTGATAATATATTTAGAAATATAATTTAATTATAAATTTATATACAAATTTAATTTTTATTCAATATATATGTTATAAGTTATAGATATAAAAGTGAGATTTAAATGTAGTATGAATTTACTTTAATAGTGGACTCTTTTAATTTTGTCTTTTCAATTCCAAAAACGTCTCTTTCTTTTAAACCCTTTAGGAAAAACTTTGAATTGCTCTGTTTCAGGAAGAGGCAATAAATGAAAATATTTTATTATAATTAATATTATTTTTTTTTTACAATTTTTTTGTAATTCGAAATTTTTAAAACAATCAATTTAGAGTTATTTAAACACAAAATGCAAAATGTAATGATTTTTAAACTTTTATGTTTTTATTTTAATATGCTATGATAATATTAAACATAATAAAATTTTGAAAAAATTTTTTTGTGATATCATATATGAATATGAGTTTTATATTTATTTTATATAGTTATTTCATATTTATTTATATTTATTGTATTCAAAATTCATTTTTAAAAAAATACGCTTTAGTACATTATAATCTAAATGTAATTTATTTAAAAATTTAATTAAATATTTAGTTTAATTCAACTAATTTGTTCGTTTTACAAAACTGTAATAGAATAGAAAAAACATATATTTCTAACTAACAACAGACTATGGATTAAAATGTTTAATTTATAAAACTCTTTTATTCAATATTCATTATATGTGCAAATATATAAAGTAGAAATACCATAAAAATTGATAAAATGTTAAATTAAATTCTTAATAGTATCAAAAAAATTTTCTTTTAATATTGCAAATAGCTTAACTAAGTCAAGTTCAATATTTTGTATTCTTGAAAAGAGGTTACAGCAATTTATTTTTATATTAATTGTACCACGAATATTTTACCGGATGAATGGGTTGAAAATAGTTGGAAAGAAAACAAAACTTTACTTTTACATGTCTAAATTTGCAAACTATTATGAAAAGAATTGATTTAAATAAATCCTCTACGAACAAGGTAGAAACCTTTTAAAGGCTTTATAATATATCTTTTGAATATTCGCAGATCTTTAAAAATGAAGTATTTATTTGTACAAAGGTAGTTTGTCAAAGAAAATATGATATTTCATAAGCCCTGCTTATAAAAAAAATTAATGGCTTACTATCAATCTAGGATGCGGGAGAACGTCATAAACCTCGATCCTATAACGCATGCGCCGTTCACACTCACTATGAAGAAACAGAGAAATAAGATAGTGAAAGGAGATGCGCACTAAATAATTGGCATACACTGGTTTCTTTTATATTTATGAGTGCCGATCTCTTCAACTATATGCAGTTTGGATTCTATGTTAAATAACGAATTTGAAAAGGTAGAAAAAATGATTTTGAATACTACTATCACAAACTCATTCATCATCCACATATATCATCATGATTACTATTGTAATTTGTGTATTAATAAAATATATAAACGCTTTTATAAACTCAAATGTAAACGTTGTCAAGAGATATAATTAAAAATGGTGTGTATCATAGTATAAACTTTACAATATGAACATTTTATATTAAATTTTTAAGTAAATTTTTCAGTATTTACAAATAGTTTTTTATAAGATAGTTCTTTTACAAAATATGTTTGCAAATAATAATTAAATTTTTATAGAAATAAAATTTAAATGTAAGATGAAACCAGCTATATTTTTCACGTTAAATCACTACCTGTCTCTTAATGTACGGTATGAACAAATTTATTTTCATTTACACTCAAAATAAGAATATGATAATCTTATAAAATTCATTTGTTAATTTTAAATTTAAGCAATATATAAATTAAAGTTTCGTTTTGGTCTAAATAAACTCAGTGAATTAAATAAAAAATACTATAGATAATAATTAAGGAATAAAAACTAATAGTAATAATAAAATACATCGACAGAATAAAATAGATATTTCATGAATATAGATTGAGTATTTTGATACCTGAATAATGTAAAATAATCATAAATGATCAAAAAAAATTCTATTTGATTATTTGCACGACTATAATTTATATGTTATATAATATAAAAAAATATTAATAAAATAAAATGTATACAACTTTTATAAGTGGTCTTCTATAAAATCACATATATTTATTAAATGCTTTTTTCAAGACAGAGAATGAGCAACACAAGATTTAATTTGAAACAATAAAAGTTTATTTTAAATATTTTATTTGAATAAAATATTGCCTTTTAATTTTACTATTAAAGGCAATGCAAAATAAAATTTACCAACTGAAGAATATTTAAATTTAAAATAACATATTAACGCTTGACACTAAGCAGGATAAATAAGTTGCGCGAGACGGTAATTTTAAACAATTTCGATACCTAGTTTTCTTCAAATTTTATTATCACATTTTCATTTTACAATATAATGTTTACAATATAATACAATAAATAATTACAATAAATGTTTACAATGTAGTTAATTGATTTTCCTAACAATTAATTTATTTTTCGAATATAATAATCTTCACATACATTTTGTTTATTTATTCAATAAATAATAAAAAAAGTATAATCAATAGGTACAAAAAATGTGACAATTTTTAAATTTTTTAATTAATTACGACTCCCTCACTCTAGTTCTTTTAGAAAAAGGAAACAGTCATTTTGTAAAAAAGAGATTATTTTTTCTGAATAAAATTACCAATAATTATATAAAACAATTACATTATAAAAGTTCTGGATACATTTATCTAAAGAAATTTTGTGCAATATAATGCTCTTAGTGATTATATACAAATTATTTACAGATTGAATATGTGTCTAAAATCTTGACTTATTTCTTAAATCTTGAAATTATTTTTTAAAAGTTTTTAAACACTTTTTAACTAAACTAAAAATAAATTCATAAAACAATAATAAAAAGCAAGGTAATATCCAGAAATTGCACTGATAATACGAGAAAGATCTTTTAAAAAGAGCGACAATAACAAATAGCTTTTAACTAATAAATATTAGGAAATAATATTGCTACCCATGTAATCTACAAATGTAGCATTCAACGTACAGGAAAAAGACGGTATGTGCATTGTAATAGTATAGGGCTTGATCCACTAGGTGTCTATACCCCCGAACAATATATTATAAGTGCCTTTCGCAGGCGCATAAAAGGTCGTAGTTAGTACTTAAAAGCTTCTCGGTGTATACGGCAAGTTAAGCCTATAAGGTGAACTGAAACGAAACGTGTACAACTTTCTCCAGTATCCAGTGATGTTATATCGAACTGTTGTCCATCCTTGCATGAATAGTATAAAACTCATTTCAATAGCGTTTGTATGTAATATAATCGTTTGTTTGTATGTAATATCAAGTATCCTTAAAACTATAAATTTTCAAGATATTTGTTGTAATAGAAGTGAATAAAGTTTTTTAAGGGAAAATTTCATTTTGATTTTTTTTTTCAATTTCACATGCTATGAAATGAACTATGAATTTATAATTTTATATTTATATTTCTACATTGGAAAACAATAAAATTTAATATTGGATATATCGTAAGCGGACCCCGTGCAACCCCATCAATATAAAGGCTCAAGCTTATTACAAAATGTTGTTCAAATTTTACATACAAATAAAAAGCAATTTTATTATTCAGATATAAAAGAAGAATAATTTAAATATAAAAATACAAAATTTTATTATTTTACGATTTTATAACACGTTATATCATACATTACAATATTTTAAAATAAGGACTGAATAATATTACTTGTAAACATTTATAGATTTTATGGATTATGTTCTTTTCATTTTATTTTATGCTTATATAATATAAATTATGCATTCGGCATATATATTTAATCCGTGGTAATGCATTAATTTTTATAAAAATATTCAACACATAAAGAATATATGTATGCATGCATGCGTGCATTCGTGCATATTGACATGTACTTCATTAAAACTTTATCTAATATACATTATAAATATATACATGAAAATGTTTATATTTTTATCACAATTTGAAAAATGTATCTCACTAATTTGGCTACATATTTCTTATGCATTTGATTTTTTAATAAAACGTTATCGTCATCTCACGTCGTTATTTCACATTATCGTAAATTTCGTTATTTTTCGTAATGCAGATTTATTGTATTAAAACATTAAATGAATTAAAAATATTGCTGATATTTAAAGCTTATGAAAACTTGATTTATATCTTGAATTCTAATTATATATATGTTCATAAATACATATAAAATTTTTTTAATCAAGAATCTTGAAAACTGTTAATGTATTTATAAAACAGAAAAGTTTTACATAAAGCTATTCAATAAATATATTATTATATAAATAATTCAATATCGTTATACTTAGCATAATAATTTAATCCTTTTAATGTATAGATTTTTATTTTTGTACTTTTTAAAAATATATGTGTTTATTATTATCAAAATAATTTTATTACTAAAGTCTAATATTTAATTATAATATTGCTTAAAAGTATTAAAGTATTTTTAAAATAATATAATCTTTAAAAATTATTAGATGACACTTATTGAAATTATATAACAAAATTAATTATTTTTTATTAATTTGTACTAAAAACAAAAAATAAATATAATGTAATAAATGTTTAATTGTAATAAATATTTCTAATTTTTAGCCAACAATATAAATAGATTTAATAAAATTACTTTAAGTTTGAGAGAAATACATCTTTATTCTATTCAATAGTGAATAAGGAAAGGAGAAAATAGATTCTTTATAATGAAATAAATAAATGACTTAATATTTAAAAAATTATGTATTAATATTACATTAGCGAGTCAACATTGAAACCGTACTACTGCCAACTTTTAAACTTGAATTCGAATAATTGATTATTTATGAATCAATATTAAACATTTTCAGAATCTTCGAAAAGCTATTAAAAAAATAAAACATGGTGGAAAGGGAAAATGCCGTATACCCTACCGAAGGAGAATCTATTTTTTAAAATTATTATTTTTTCCTTTCAGACTTGATAAAGGATCTTATTCCGGGAATTGCATAATACTGTGGGCGTACTTTTTCCATTTGTATAGATATACTTATGAGAGATGATATAAATAAAGGTGATTTTTATTATACCTGCGAAGAATTTGATACAAATTACACTTAGATGATAACTTTTATTACGAAATAAATGTTGGTTTCAACTTATTTTTTCATTAGCATGAAATGTTGTGTTAATTACAATAGCACGAGCGCTATAATATCGTAATCAAATTTTTTAGAGTAAATTATTTTTATATTGTTTGATATGTAATTTATATATAGAAAATTTAAATGATGCAATATATCTGAAATGTACTTTAAAATGATAAATTTTTTTATAGAAGTCACTTGTTTAATATGTGATTTAACTTAAAATATTTGACAAAGTAAAATATAAGTAACACAATGTCATATTTTAATAGGTTTATAAAAGAGTAAAATAGAAGGAAGCGATAGATAAACTGCAATCCTTAGCTTTTCATGCTAAGTTAATTAAATAAATTTATAACATGTTTTGATTTTCTAATTTTAAATTGTTTCGTATTAAGATACTTAAATAATTGAACCTTGAATTTAGATAATTTCACATTCAATTAATTAATATTGTTGCTAATGTTGCTCCCAAATAGTTAATAATATAAATGTAAGTAATATTTTCCCTTAATTAATTTAACAAATACAAATCATTTCATTTAAAAGCTCTAAATAACTAGAAAAATATGTTTATTGCGATAATGAAGGGTATGTATTTTACTCAGTCTCTTGTTAAGTTTTTGAAGTTCATTTAATAAATGATTGAACTTCAACGAGAACGTGAGAATTTAATATTAAAAGAACATATAAAGAAAATAAAAAGAGAATAAAAAGAAAAGAAAATATTTAAAATTGATCAGAATTAAATCTTTTATCAGCAAACGATTCAGAAAAAAAAAGCCGAAAGACATGTTTGATTTCGAATAAATGTGATAGTGTCATTGGCTGATCACGCTCATTCTCTGCCTATCCATTTCTTCCTTTTCATCTTTAACTGTATTTCTTTTTCCTCTTTACCGCTTACACCGGTTCATTTTTGCTTTTGTTGCTCTGTACGGTGCATTTCTTCTTTAATACATTTAATTTTTTTCTTTCTTTATTTCGTTCATCCCACTCTTTTATTTTTGCTATTTCGTCCTTGTCCTTTCATTTCTTCCTCTTTTTTATTTTTCTAGCGATCTATCTTAATATTATATTCCCTTTCCTTATCGTTCATGTTTTATTCGCTCTCATTAGTTTTCGTCCTGCCCATATCCATTACCATATATTATTAATTTTTTCTGTTTCCTATTTGTTATTTCCTTGTCGATTTTCGATCTTTGGCAATCGTTCGCTTTAACTCAATTTTCCCTTACTAATTTAAACTTCAAAATCGCCAATCTCACCATTTTTCACCCAAGTACTTGATTTTCATCACACTTATAGCACATTCTTTTCGTCGATACTTTCTAGCTAGGAGTTCGATCTTTTTATACACAATCGCATGTTCATACGGTCATCACATCCAAATAGTGACGATATCAAGAAAAGTGTACGTGCAGCTCGCACAACCGATAGAAAGAGCTAGAAAGTGCAAGATCGAGAAATGCAGTGCGCATGCGCGATACTTCAACATTCTCTTTCTCTCTCTCTTTATTTATCACCCAATGAAACGAATACATGGCCCAGGAGCGAGAGTGTATACACACGCTTTACAAAGATGTTCAGCATCTCAGCAATGAATATCGTCGCGAAAAGAACGAAGGAGTGCGAGAAAGAGAGGGGGCAGGCGGGTACAAGGCTATGCATTGCCGCTGTCGGCGTTCTCCAACTCTCTCTCTCTCTCTCTCTCTCTCTCTCACTCACTCTCTCTCTCTCTCGCACTCTTTCTCTTTACTAGCTCTCGGCAACTTCGGCGCGATTGGGCTCTTCAGTTTGCTACTCACCACTGAGAGTTGTGGAGGTGCTTTTGAACACCTGTCCAGTAGCGCACCACTGGATTCGGCAGCCACTCTCTCATCCGTCGTGACCTATCGGCAAGCTTCCGAAATCTCCGCTATCGTTATTTCCATTACTCTCCATTCGAGGACATTCGTCGCCGTCATCGCACCCTTCGCTCGTTCGCCGTATGCGTTCGCGGATGCAACACGCGGACTAATCGTCGCCGACGGCGAACCCGGCGAGGCGCGTCGGCTTCGATCGGGACGAGTGCGCGCGAGACTACCGATGATAGTGAGAGTTGGGTACCGATAAAGGCCCGATGACGGGCCAGCTGAGCTAGGCCATTCCGAGTGTATCGTCGCCAAGGTAAGGAGAAAACGAAGGAGTTGGAGTCCTGTCGCCAAGAGTTAAAGAGTATTTAGAAAAGGTATTGCAAGTGCGGTGCTCCCGTGTGCCGAGTTATTGCTCGGAGTTGGCATTTAAAAGCATTGCTAAGGATAGCTTGCTCTGGAGTTTCCACAGCTTCATTCCCAGTGTCTCGAGGCAGTGAAACGAACGAGGCAGGACATTCGTCCAGATCCGAGGATTTTATTAGAGTCCAAGCGGTAAGTTGCAGCTTGATTGGTATCGCAAGCGCATTCGTATTTGTATCAAAGAGTAATTTACGAGGGTGCTGATGATAGCTTTAGCTCGATATTTACACCATTTCGGTGGATCGATGAGTATTCAAAGGCCAGCGCTCACATCGCTTTTCGTCCTAACGAATTTCAATTCATTATACAATCGTACGCTTAGAGATATAGACAGAGAGAGAGCAAGAGAAATATTGATTTATTTGAATAATCGTAGCTTTTTCCCATTCGTTTAATTCGTAATTATAAAAAAAAATTATAAAGGAAATAACAAGAATGTTTTAATGTAAGAATAAGAATGTTTTTTAATTATTGATTGAGTTATACGTATTTTATTTAAATGACAAACGTTTTGCATTGTATTAAAAAAATGAAATCGAATTGGCCAACGATTATCGGTATTAGTTTAGATATACAATTCTGCCACTTAAAAAAGTTATTCTTATTTTATTAGAATTTTTTATCATTATTATTATTCTCTCATAATTTGATATTATGTTTTCATTTGAAAAAATGATTGTTTCAAAGTATTTATCTCATCATTTTTATACCCTAATATTTTTTAAATATTATAACAAATATAAAATAAATTATTAATATATAAATTGGCATAATTGTTGATAAAACGTCGATATTTTATACTATCAACTTTGGACATTAATTTATGGATAAAAATAAAACCACTCTAGTCTACCAAGCAAATTGCTAAAATGAAACAGTTAAAAACTTGTAACACTTGTACAAAATATGTAAATATTTTATTATTAATTAAGTAAAATTCTTTGGATGACTCATATTCTATTAAAAGAATCGAAATAGTACTCAACTTCTCATTTTTAAAGCGCAATACAGGTAAACATCGTCTCTTCGAAGTAACTGGGATAAATTTATAGAATTAACTCTATTGTTCTTTGGAACGGTATGATAATGAATAAGTAGGATTCTAATGGTCACATTACAATACGATTTATTATTATTAATTTTATTTTCCATTATCCAACGCATTATGGTATTCGATTGTATTTTATTATACCAGGCTATTATATTAGGCTATTATAAACATACAAATTGTTTATTATAAATTTATTGCATGATAAGAATATGTATAAGTATTATAGTTAAATAGTCACATATCAAATTGTTATTAAATTCAGGACATTTGATTTCCTTTCAATAATAAATCTCTTCGCAGATACTTTCTAAAATTTTAATAATTCAGAAAGAAACGTTCACTCCTTTGCTAAATAAGAAAGTATTGGATAAATTGGAGATGTATGTTTTTTTTTGCAAATAATAAATTTAATAGAAGAAAAAAAATGAATATTTTTAATTTTTATCAATAACTTCATTATAAATTATAAATAAGATTAATATAATGCATCAATTTTACATAAATTCGATAAATAACAGTTTTTGCCTATAATGAATATTGTTCTTCTCAACTTTAATTTTAATTAAAATGACTGAAATATATTCTAATTCGATAAATCTTTGTTTTAATCGTTGCTGTAAAACTCTCGAATAAAAAACGATAATTCTTGAAGTATATTTTATGATATTTATATATTCGGAGTGTAAATATATGTATTAATAAAAAATTGTTTTTTAATAGCAACGATTAGTTACCCACTTATAGTTAGAACTGATAATTAATACTTCTACCAATCGTGTATACCGGTCAAAATGAAGATATTGGCAATTTTTACTTAAAAATCAACACCATCGGCAATCACATTAAAAGTAATTACCTTCTCCTAGATTTTTATTTATTGATTTTTATGCATAAACATGAAGAGCTATCTTATGAAATGACGTTTGGTATAAAATTATTATGTATAAATTAGGCCTGTACATGACAATGGGTTACACGACAACAAAATTTTTCATTCTTTTAAATAATATGTTAAAATTCAATAAAATATAACTGACTATAATAATAAAATTCTTTTATTATTTATTCTTTTTTCAATAATCTTACGGTGTGCCATCTCTCCTTCGACATCGCCCTATTTATTATAATAATACTAATTTACAATAAAAATATACAAATCAATAAAAATAATTTATAATATGCATTGTGTACATGTACGTCAATTTATATTATAACATATGAACTATTGAATAATTATAATATATCAATGATTTAAATTTAAAGTATATAATTACGGTGAATTACAGAAATAGATTGAACAATTGAAAAAATGTTCGATTAATAATGTTAATATTATTTGAAAATAATATCTATAGTTTAATATTACAAAAGTATATAACTAAATCTAATATATCATCGTTAATAAAATAATTTAAAAGTAGATCTTGACCTTAGCTTGTAAATTTTATTTATAAATTTTTAAATAAAACAACAATATTTACCGTTATCAATAATACGTGCATCTTGAAATAAGTCTAAAATAGTTATTTTAACTTCAAAGAAAAGTACACACAGTATGTAATATAAAATATTAACGTGTTTTAATACAAGACTAGTGTAATCTCTCAGAATTAGTTCTTCTTTGTTGTGGCTTCTATCGTTCGTTATAGACAATGTCTGATAACAAACACTCTAGAATTCTCCATGGATGTGGGTATTTTGCGTTTGCAAAATATTTAAATCACACTGATAAAATACCACTAAAATCATTATATTTCAATATTTTCTATTTAATAAATTCAAGTATTGTTTTTACCTTTTAGAAAAAAAAATCAAGAATTTTCATGTATAATTTTTCAACGTTATATATTTATATTTACTGATGTATATCTGTAATAGTTTTTTATAATTCAAACACATTACTTTAATAATTGGAAATTATAAGAATAGAATATTTTTTATTAATATATTCAATCAATTAATATATTAATAAATTAATATATCACTTTACGGAATGTAGATGTTTTTTGTTAAAATTCATATTTAATAATTTCTTTTATTTTAATTAATATTAAATACTTTATGGAATTAAAAACTAATTTATCCGAATATTTTCCACTTTTTGTAATATACATATGTAATTATAATTTAACTAAATAAGATAATAAATTACAATTTAATTTAAATGAATAATGAATATTTATTAATTATAATGTAAAAATACGTTGGAATGCAAGTAAAAGACATTCTGAATTTTGCAAAAGAAAAAATTATTATAGATAAGTTCATGTGAATTTTGTTTTAAACGCGAATGCATTTGCTTACATTTCAATGGGATTCCTAGTGTCTTTATAACGTATTTTTGTTATCAAAAGTATTTTCAGAATCTTCTAGTTAATGTATAGTTACATAGAAGCACCGAGTTTTGCTTCAATATTCACTTTATCTCTTTAGATTGTTAAACAAATAAATAAAAAAGATCAATAAACATATTTTTTTTAATTCTTGTGTTACGTTGCTATTAAATAGCATTGATTTTTTTATAAATATTCTTTGTTTTTATATTGTCATATTAAGAGAATATATATTATTATAATTTATAAATATATAAAATTGAATTATATTTTAAATTATCGTTTACATTTAAATGTAATGTTATATAATATTCAATAAAATGTTATTAGAAAGATATTAACGATAAAAAAATCGTAAAGTTAACTATTGAAAACTTATGAAAAATTTAGGAAATTCTATGGAATATGAATGTAAGTAATTAAATTAAACACTAAATTAGACAGCTTAATGAAATTTATATTATTAAATAAATAAGTTATTCCACATCCATATAATTTTAGAAATTTTATAAATTATAAACTTAACTATTTATTTTTTGTCACTTAAGTTTGCGGTAAAAAGGTAGCGTTTACGTGTAGGTGTCTATCTCTATGTGTACAAAGAAAAAGGGAAAGGAATAATAAGAGAGAATAGTGAAGGGAGACGATGGATCTTTCTTCTTATTCTACAAAGATCCTCGTGAAGCCGCTATAGGTTACTCGGTTAAGCCGATGCACACATTTTCTCTCGGCGTTGATCAAAATAGGTGCAATTGATGTTTATCGATGGAAAGAACTTATAGATATGATAGAGCGCAAAAAAGATGTGGAAAGAAGCATCTGTATTTCTATCTATATTCCTTTTATATATTTAATATGTATTGTAATATAATATGTTTACGTAATTTTAATAAATAATATTATACATTAAAGATAAATAAATTAAATTCAATTTACATATCTTTTATGTAGAAACTATTTGCAACCAATTCATGTCTATTGTTAAATAATTATGATATATGACAAATTTCTGTTAATTCAAATGACAATAATGTGCTACATTATTTTCTTTCTCTCGCATTTTTTTCACGTACATAATAACGACGCTGATACTGCCGATTGTGTTGAGCTGGTAAAAATTAACACATAAAAAATGATAACCATAGACGAAAGTAATGACACTGAAATTAAAGCGAATTTTTCGATTGAACAATTTTTCACATTTTTAGTTTTATTGCGTAAAAATTTTAAATATAATTTAAAACCGTTGGAGTTGTTTAGGCAACGACCACCGTCTACTTTAATTACTCCGAAATAATTGAATTTTAAAGATTCTGATAACATAATAAGTGATCTACTGTATAATCAGTCAACGAAATTATTTTGTAATGGAATTTGAACATAAACGCTCATATCTTTTAGCGCTACTTATGTATTGTCCACCTGAGGGCGACCGTAAATAAATACCGCCCACCTTCGCATGACTCACGCCCGTACATATAATTACAAGGGAACACGACCAAAACATGTCACCAAGCATACAAATGACTTGTCTCGACTATCTTGCAATAAAATTAAATAGATCGCAAGCTACCTATAATCATCAATTTTATGATCGTATACATTGTTAGTTTAGTATGTTTTATGCAGATGACTGAAATCGATACATTCGTTTATAAATTACTTTTTATTCTGTAGAATTATGAAATGAATTAAGCATAGAAGGAGTCATTCATATTAACTATTTTCATTATAAATAATGAGAATTGATAATTTTATATTTCTAATATTATTATCATTACGACGTGTTTTTATTATAATTCTCATAAAATCTCTACAATAAAAAATAAATTTATCTTCCATTTAAGATAGCTGCTAGTTTATCAAAATTTAATCTGACTGAACGTAATTGTTTTATGAATTTTTGGACAATATTGATAAAGTTATGGTTTAAAGTAACTTTCACACATAATGTTATATTTATATAATCTATATTTTTTGTGATCTAATACTTAATGTGAAAAACATTTGAATTTTAAGATATCTAAATGAGTTTCTAGAGAAGATGATTTTGTTATTTTCATCTTAATTGGAAGATTGATTTATTTTTCTCTGTATGTTTTACTGATACTAAAAGTAATTTTAAATTTGGTATTATTAAACATATACATTTATTGTCCGATTGTAATAAGTTTGTATTATTAATAACATAATAATTGTCAAAATTAGTATTGTCAAAAATATTATTTTCATAAAATAGTTTTTATGAATATTCGTTAATGTAAGGTAAGATAATCATTGTCTATTTAAATTATATGTAAATTACTTATAAATGCATAAACGTCTAGAAACCTCCGCACTTTCAGTCTTAATTTGTTCCATAATTTTTTTACTATTATAGTTTTACAGTGTACTTGAATTTAATAATTTTTTCGCATTTCACTTCATTATATTCATGTTAATACTTTTCTCTATTGCTTAGAACAATGTCAATAATAATTTTTAATTTTATCTTCAATTTTGAAGAATATAGTTATTTAATATAATTATATAATAATTATTCAAACGATTTGACTTTAATATTGAACAATTATAGGATAAATTAGTGGATATTTTTTATTTTTCATTGTCAGTAAGACTCCATTATATTTAATTGAAAAATTGTTTTTAGAAAAATCAATATCTCATGAAAAGTAAAACAACAAGTAAAATTTATCCCAGTATTAAGAATAATTAGTACACTGAATTGCGTTTGGCAAGCGTGCATATGCTCAAAGATATTCTAATTAATGAGAATTGCATCACAAAGAAATTAATTTTTTTTTGACTTTCAACGCGTACTCATTACAGTGCATTTTCCCAAGACAAAGAACTCTCTCATTCTCCTGCTGAAAGTTCGAATGAAAAGCGTGTGGCGGCGGTATTACGAAGTGCTACAGCCATTCTAAAAGGGAGCGCGCGAAGATTCTCAAGTGTCTACGTGCACGTCAACGCCTCCGACACTCGTCCCCGTCCATCTGCCGCACGCGAACGGATGCGCGCCTTTTTCGAATCATCTTACGCAAAACCTACGGGGGCCTGGGCAGGAGTGAGATGGAAGGCGGACAGCGGCTCGTGGGTAGCAATGAACGCCTCGAGCCTCCTTGTGTCGGTGGATTTATGTACCCACGCGTTTGAATCTTCGTGGTTTTCGCGGATTACCCGCGTAATCGGGACTTTTCAATTGACCGCGAATGACTGGTCAACATTCGTATTCAGATAATATGACGTTCGGCACTCTTATACATGTCAATATGATTGCAACTGAATTCATATTACGATTGAAGTTCGAAAAAAATCCTATGGACATATCTGCGTCAAATGCTCGTTTTTATAAGGCTTCGTAGTTAAAAAATGTTTCTAATTGAGCAGGTATCAAAACTAGTAAATTGATCATTATTAATAGACATTGATAATAATTAGTTAATATTTATTTAAATACATAACTTATACATTTAAAACGGAAATTTAAGGAATAGGGCATTTAATAACAAATTGAAAATAATGCATGCATTAACTTGCATTGTCATCTATAAGTAAATGTTTTTCTATATCTCTAAATTTTTATTATTCAACAGTCTTACAATTTATTCATAGTCTTCAAGTATTCTTACACGATCGCATTAATTATTAGAAGTTAAAAAAATAATTATTAGATGATTCATCTCTAGTTCCTCTCACTTATAATTATATTACCTATAACGATTTTGTTTGAAAATGATTCTTTGACTTCATTAAATATATTTGTTAATCCGCGTTTTATTTTTAATTTGATTTTCTGTAACATGTATTGTAAAATGCATGAGAGCCTACGGAGAAAAAGAAAGTATGGATATTCAATGCATATACCCATTCAAAGACATACAAAGGCTCATCATATGCAGAATACAAATAGAAATAAAATTTATAAGAAAATTTAGCATTCCTCTATTAACATATTAGAAAAGATCTAATTAAAAAAATATATAAGAGAAATAATACTGTAATCAGCGTAAAGACGATTTAAATTTGAATAGTGAAAACGAGGGTACCGATTCTTTTAATACCTCAATCTTTCGATTCCTAAACGTGTCAGAAAATTGTAAATTTCTCTACGTCATTATTTAATACTAGATGCAAAGATCTTTACTGAATTTCATCAGTCTTGAGAGGTTTTCTTGAAATCCTGGATGAACCGTAAAGACCGCAGCTTTTGACTTCTCCCTTCTCTCGAAAGGTTACCTTGAGTTGCGTAAGATCTGCCAATGTACTTTCTAATTGCCGTAATTTATGTGTATCTTCATGCATCATAGTAAATAATTAATTACAGATAATATTTTTATAACTTCCTAAAAGATATTAATTTATTGATTAATCTAAAAATATTCCTTGAACATATAATTTAGTGGCTTTAATAATTGTCTATACAGATCTACATGTGCGTTTATGTTTTGACATGTATGAAATACATATGCATTCGTACGGATGCATATGTATTCGCATGCGAGCATCTGCATATGTGTATATACAATTAAACGCAAAAGGAAGCCTTAATTATGAATAGGTTACGAATGTGCATCTTTGTCTTTAACGTTGCGTCTTGTGATCCTTATGGGTCCCATACATCCTTCATCAGACAGCGATTCTTTTGTATGAAAGAGCTGACCTTTGTTTAAATCGTTACTCTAATTAAGCTTCTCAAATTTAATTTATTGCCACTTTTACTCTTCCTTCTTACCAATTTTGATTTAATTTTTTATTTACACGCTAATAAAAGATTCGAATATAGATAAATTACTGCTACTGTACGAAAATACATAAAAGAAATTTAATCAATTAATTATGCTACAAGTAGAAAAATGTTTTTTTAAATATTTTCCAAAAAATGAAATGAAATGAAATACTAAAATAAAAATATAGAAATTTAAAATTTACAGTGAGCGTTTGTCTTTAAATTAGTGAAACGTTATTTTAAACAAAAAAGAAAATTTTTCTATTTAGAAACGATGTTTTACAAATAATCATTATAAAATGTAGTATAACTGAATGTTAATTAGTTTTTTAAATTGTATCTTTGATGTGAATTGTATATGATTTTTGAATATGAAATTAATTATATTTAAACTTCCAAATTGCAAGACTTAAAAAATTTAAGCATATTTTTTGAAAGATACAAATTTATTTTATATGAAGACTAATGAGAACTAAATAAGCTATAAAAACATTAAATACTTTATAGATAATTATATTAATATAAAAAGTATTTGAAAATTATTTTTAATTGTACGCATTATCGTTATTATTGTTATTGTAAATGTTATTATTCATGTTGGTATATGTGTTATGTACAGTGTAAAAATATTATCGGTATTCCATAGTAAAATCAAAAGATATACTAGTAGAAGTTTAAACATGTATATATATATATATATATATATATATATATATATATATATATATAATATATATCACAATATGTTCGAAATGAAAATATTTATGGTTAACATTTTTTTGTAAATTTGCTTTTTCCACAAAGAACTTACATGGATTTTATATTCATTATTAAGTATAATTAATTATGATAAATAGTCTTTTTAATAAATACATGATACAGTTGAATATAAGTTATTTGCATAATCCAAATTAAAGCATCTTATGTTCTGCAAACCATGATAATTAGTCATTTTAGAACTAGTCGGCGCTTTGTCTATTTGCGCCCATTAGTATACTAGTAGACAAAGTAATGTTATTTTTTAAGAATGTATCAGATATACTCAAACATAAAACTGTCAAATTTATAACATCGTATACAATAGGGATGGCATGAAATATAAAAAATTGAATTATCTGCAAGAATGTTGAATTTCTATAATAAAAACGTATTATTCCATCCGCCATTTTCCAATGGTATATCGCATATACGTTTCTTCTTAAAAATTGTAAATATTGACAAACGTATGGGCAGCAAGGCAGATGGTGAGAAAAATCTGACACATTTGGGCGATATATGGAAAGAGAGCGACTGCAATGTCGTACGAAAGTCAAAGTGATTGTAAGATGTAGTCGTTGTGCGCATGCGCGACGTCAGCCTTCGCATTCTTCGCGGTGAAGTGAAAGCTAGTGGTTTCGGAAATTCTGTGAGGCGATTCCCGCGTAACGAACACCACGGCTAACGAAAATCCACCATCTCCCTCTCCCGATAAAAACGACATACCAAGATCGACCTACCCATCCTAAGCCACTTCTATTTGCACAGATGAAAATGTACTGATTACGCAGTATGGCAAAAAATGAGAAAATCTGTTACGCAGTGTGTGTAAATTAATTGTTTGAGCATATCAATATCAATCTGTAAATCATTTACTCAAATTAAATTAATTATATATTAAAATATATAAAATATTAGTTATATGGTCTTATATTAAAATCAATATTTTGAAAACTAATGAGGCATTTTTTTTATTTGTAGTTTTATATGCGTGTACTTATGTAAATTTAATTATGCAAGTTGGTTAATATTTCTTTCGTCAACATTAGACTTATTGAAAATTTGCATTACCAAGAAATGATCACATTTCATTAGTGACGTTTATTTTTTTTAAGCAGTTAGAAAACTAAACAAAATTTTTAATATAAAAAAATCAAATCATACTTTCTTTTATCGAATTTGTATATTAAAATAAATAATCGTTATTAACCACTTGAAAAAGTTCTCAATGATAATATTTTTCTTTATTAAATTCACTGTTTAGTATGGAATTTGTTTTTAAAATGATTGTATATTAAATATTATTAGCGATACAGAAACAAAGTTTATATTAAATATCAAAATAAAATTTATGAATATATCTTTAGGCAAAAGAATATATAATATTTCGAATCATAAATTAATTATATAGATATTTCCTTGTAAAAAAAAATATAATGTATTCGTCATTTATTTAACTAAGAGTTTATAAAATTTTGATTTTAATCAGTATTATATAACTTTTAATTTATTTTTTAGAATTATCATAATGAAATTCTTTAATATCACACTAAAATAAATAACAAATATTATAATATCTTTGTTAACTTTAATTTATAATAATTGAGTGATTTTTGATACCTGACAATTTTTTTTTATATTGTTGCTCTTTTTTGTATTTATTAATAAAAGCGAAAAACATAATATTCTATATTAATAAATTAAAATTTGTTAATAATAAATTCTCAATACTGTTTTAATGTCTAATACAAATCAAAGGAGAGTAGAAATATTTCGGTTACAAAATGTTTCCAAATAATTACATATAATTTATGCAACGTATTTGATCTTATAATTCATAAATGTAATAAAGTATAGATGCATGAAATGCTTACCAATTATATATTTCATATATGAAAATCCATTATTACATCAATATAATATTTAGAATCATATATCAATTTTCGTGAATCAATATATTTAGGTTGCGATATTAAAGTTTTCTGAAGCGTAAACCGATCGAACAGTAATACAATTACTCAAACTCTTCACGTATTATTTCCATTGAATAATTTATAAAATAATCACCTATTTTATTTAGTTTCTTTTTATCACCTCATCTATTTTAATTACAGATACTGAAATTTCGAAGGAAGTAATTATTAATTATTATGTAAATATCACATACGAGTATATTATTAATTATTCATTTTGTTATAAAAAAAATTATATATTTATTTATTTCATTACTCTCAATTATTTAAAAATATTTAAAAGTAATTTTTATTATTTCCAATAATTTATTAATAAATAGTTTTTGAGTTATACATTCAAAAAATAACCTATTTTAAATCATTAATTAATTAAGTGTTTAATATGATCATAATTTTTTAATGTTGCACTAAAATTACCTTACATATTTACATTGTTTATATTATATTATCAATATAAATGATTTGTATGTTGGAATAATCGAAGTTCAAAACTATGCCCATTATTTTATTTAAATGAATTAAAAAGTTAATAAATGGAATGATTTTGCTTATCTTAGTTAAAAAACGATTACACAGATAAATGTTTATAAATATAATTTTTTTCTTTTATTTGTGATTTAGTAATTATCCGCTTAAGTAAATAAATCATTTATCACGTTATTGTATTTATTGAAATAACAAATACGAAAAAAATTCATTATATACATTTATCTTAACTATAAAATTAATCATTATAATGATGATTCATTAGGATGATCTCATTTATGTATTTCATAAAAAGTTCAATGCAAATTTTCAAACATTACTTCATAGACAGCATCGTAAGCTTAAAAGAAAGTAAATTGATAAAATATTGTCAATATCTATTTGCGTATAAAATACCATTTTTTCTCGCTTGTGGTCTTGTACATTCGTGAATTTAAAGCCAGGTATGCTTGAAAAATCTATATTGCATTATAAATCGTTTATACGTTATTATCATAAATAAAGAGGCATTAAACTAATTTTGCTTGAATTTCATAAAACACACAGTAGCTTGTGTAAAATCGCAATTAGAGTTTCTTATTTAATGAAAAAATGCCATATCGATTCGACAAGTTTTTCCAAGCAAAAAAATCAGCACAGACTTCGTTAAATAAAGCCGCATACGCTTCATACAAAAAAGTGAAAACGTAAGAAAAGATCGGAGCGATCTCTTAATCGAGCGAAAAATAGAATGAGAAAGATAGAGAGGTGGCCGAAAACATTATGAATACGAGATAAAGATAGCGCGTGAGCGGGAGGGGGAGGGAAAGAGGTAGAAACAAGACGACCTTCCTTTCGCTCGCTAACTTACGAAGTAAGCGGGACCTCGCCTATTTTTCGATATCGCCCTCAAGATAAGGCCCCGACTTCTACACGTATGTGCACGCACACACGCTGAACGCAAAGCGTGCAATGTGGAGCAGTCGTTATAGTGGCTGCAGCCAGTGGCGCGCGAGTGAAATTACAGACAAGAGTGTCCAGGAGTTTTCTCCTTTCGCGAATTCTTGTTCTTGATGCTTGATACTAGTATGTGTGTGCAGCCTCACGTATGCATGAGAAAATGATGCTTGGCGTTAATTATTGCGTTCTCGCCTGATTTTCTCGCGCTGGAGTGGCCGGCAGACGGAAGCTACTTTTATTCAAATGTAGGTACGGGCGCTCTTTTCCCCCTTTATCTGCTTTGCTCTACTGCATAAATGCGGTGTTGTGAGAGTTTGTTTGCCGTGATTATTGAACGCAATGCCGCCGACTTTCGACGTGGTTGCACACCAGAGGTTTGTTAAATGAGAAAGTTATTTTTCAATAAAATAGCTGATTATCTTGCGTTAGCAATGAACTGTGGCAAACGGCTGAGATTAAGAAACAATCGGACGAGACGATCATTTTTCAATCGAGGACTGTTTATAGGAATTCTTAAAGTTCAAATCGCATTCCAATTTAATAGATTGGAGCTTCGATAATGTTGCTCGTATTTAAAATATGAAGAGCTAATAAGTTAGTGCGGCACTAAGAAATATCAACATTTTTTTAAAATTATCTGTAATTTCACCGACTGTGAACGTAATATTGTATTCGTTTTACTTGTTACTTGTATTGCAATGACTTTAAAATCCAAAACTTTGAGCTTATAACACACACCAATAGTGCATTAGTAACGATTAATGAAAAATCTTAATTTTAGATATTATTGCAATTTTTGTAAATAATATTTTTAAGAATGGTCTTTACATATCCTTTTCGCACTTTATCCTCATCTCATTTTCTCTATCGCTGATCATTTAAATAAAAAAGCATCTAAAGTTTTATAAATATCTTTCAATGTAATAAAATTTATAAATAACTTATTAACAATCAATATACACCAAGTTATCGCGTTTAGTTTTCAACTTTTTAGTCAAGAATAAAAAATGCGACTCAAATAACCTCAATTTGTGAACTGATAGAATAATTAATAAATGATAATTAAATATTGCTAAACTTAATATGCGACAAAAAAATTGTAAAATGTATTTTGAAGTTAATGTTTTGTTCTAATTGATTTACTATTAAGCTCCTATAGATATTCATAAAATTTTTTCTAGGTTATACAAATCCTATCAATGTAATAATTAAATTATTTTTAGATTACCACGGGTATCTTTCAAATATGAATACATGCTAGCTATAAATTACAAATTATTTATATAAATTTATATGTATAATTTATATTATTTACATAAGTCTCCATACATATTCATTCCATTTTCAGTTTTGATCCACTCAACATTTTATCTAACTTGCGAATTCCTTTTGAATATAAAAATAATATAAACTATACATTCTAAAATGTATTTGACGAATTTTAAAAACTTTTCTATCTTTAAGAATTCATGACTTTGATAATATTATTCTACGACTATAATATCATTTCAAAGGATTATTACCCTGTTCACTCGTCATACATTGAGCAGGATAGATTCAAATTTTCTAGTTAATGCTATTTAGTGATAACCGAATCAAAAAAGAAATATTAAAAGGTTTAATAATGCACATTCCTCAGGAACTCTTTTGGAGTAGTGCTACTATCTACTCACCCTCCCACCCACATTAACGTTGGCACTCGTACTGTACTTATATACGTACACGCGCCCATGCAAATACATATTCATTGACTCTCGTCTTACATAGTCGCTGTGATGGTAAGCAGCAGTTACTCCGCGAGCCAAAAGGGAAAGTCAGTGCCGTGCACGTATCTTCTTACTCTCTCTCTCTCTCTCTCTCTCTCTCTCTCTCGATCACTTGGCGACTTCAAGCAAACAACCGGAGAGTGCTGAATCGGAAAAAACGCACGACCTCCATTGCCACTCACCTTCTCTGATTTTGTCTCTTTCTATATTACTCTGTTTTTCCGTACGCTTGGTGAGTTCCCGAGTTCTTTCTCTCTTTGTCTCAAATTTGTATTTTTCCTCATTTACGACTTCATTTGGCGATAAAAACAATAATTAGTATCGTTAATTCAGTGGTGTCGATAGCATATTGGGTTATAAAGGTATAGGGTAAAGGGGAGAGACAGTAATTTTATTATATATGCATAAGAATGTAGGTTGCGTGATACATGGGGCCTAATTATATAAGGACATTCTCGTCTAATGTCTGTGTATGCATGTATCGTGCAGACCAGTTTTTCGGTACCATGTAATTATAGATTTTCACTTTCGCTACGAATATATAAGAGGAAAACTAGTTTGGTGAATGGCATTCGAATGTTGATGCATTGGCTGTGCATGCACAATATACGCCAAGAATTTAGGATAAGTGATTCGATGATCAAATTTTTTTAAATAAATGAATGCTAGTTAATAGGCATCTTATAAATGATTTATTATTAGTTTAATAGAAGAGTATTAGAAATTTTCTGTAAGCTACAAAATACAAATAATATAGTTTTAATAATTGAGACGATGACAATTACTCCGTTCATTACTTATTTGAGATTTAATGTTTTGTAATTATGATAGACATCGATACATGTTTTTTTTATTTTCATGTAACGATATATTGTTATTATATAATTAAATTAAATGCGGTTATAATTAAACAACATTACCTTATTTAAAATTACCGATGTTTTAATAGTAAATAATTATATACAAATTGTTTTTGCAATTTAGCTTTTCTTATTCAGTAGTTGTACATTACATTATTCGTTAAAAAGATTTTCCTTATTAATTAACAATATGTATATACATACATATTTTTATAAACATTTTTTAAAAATATTATAAAAATGTTTATTATATTTCATGAAATTATGAAAAATGTATGAAGAGTATAGAATTCTTTTATTGTAGAAAATAATTATACTAAGTATATATATTTTAAAAATATTGCATCAAATTTACCGTTAAATTTACTTCAATGAAGGATATTAAACAGTGAATATTTCTAATTATCATAAATAAGAAAACTTGTGTTTATAAAATTCAGGACGATATAAAAATGTTTACAGTTAATCTGGTTCACCGATATCTACTAAACAAAAACATATACTTATCAATGAAGGAAATTAGATCTTTCAGAACTAATAAAATCATCATGATTATTCTAATTTATATTTGAATTAGACAAGGTTTATTAAAACAGGTCCATAATTTATTTATTCGACCAGAATCTTTCATATTCTTGGTCAAATAAAGTGAATCCTGCCTCAAGAGTGTTAAGAGGCTGCATCGATATTAACCAACTCATGTCCAATATTGTTGCAGTGAGCTTTCTCACGATTTTCCGAGTTTTTTTTTTAAATTTCCGTCTTGTACATGGCAATGCGCAAAAGTGCGGCACTCTCGAGTAGCTAAATTGCGGGAGTTCCTGTGAAGAAAGTCGAGCAGCTACGTGTGTACGCACCGGAACTATAACAATCTTTTATACCTTCTAGTTAATATTCGCTCTCTCTTTTTTCTCTCTCCTTTTCTCTATATAAGTTGCGTTTTGTACACGCACTCACATATCATTCAGGTCGATCTCATTTCAGTATTTTCAATTTTCTTTTGCGTTGAATAGAAGGCTTTTTATAAATAAGATTTGGTTGTTATAGGATTTGGCGTTGTCGTGAATTTTTATAAAAAGTACAAGATTAAATTTAGTGAAAAAACAGATATTTTCGTTGATATTTATCTATTTGTATTTCGGTATCTTAATTCGTCTTAGCAATACATCATATTTTAGTTAGAATCTGTTTCTATTAAATTTACATTTATTACAGCTTGTGCTTGTACAAGAGTTAACATTAAATTTCTTAATTTGTTGTATTAAGAAGACGATAGAAAACATCAGAAATTAAAGCTATAAAAAGGATAAGGATATCTCGTTTATTATAATTAGGTATATTTGAATGCAAAACAATTGTTTACAAAATTTCATCATTCGTAATAATACGTACTATTAGGCTTGTTTGAATTTTATCATAACTAAAATATAAGATTAATATTTAATTGCATTACGTGCCTATGTAACTCTTTCTAGAAAGAGCTTGTGGATTTGAATAGGTATGCATACCAATAGTCTTTTAAAGTAATAAAATAATTTTTAGTTCAATAAAGTTATATTTATTATATTATATTGTCTTTTATTTCATGTCCACATTAAAAATGCCATTTTTGGACAGTGAAAATATAAACCAAATATTATTTGTAGTTATAATACCAAATAGTAATTTGTGGTTGTTTCAAAACATTACTGTTTAAATATTGTTTTATTTATGTACATAAATATGAAGTTTATAAAGTAAAAAGTGTTGTTCAACTTGACTAGTTAAATCTAAGTGTCAATAATGACAACAAATATAAAAGTGAATTTTATTTCTTCATAGAATTTGAATGATTTGTTAATATTTCAATAATCTATTTCTACAGAATTCTAGTAATGAAGTCTGCTATATTCTAACGTAACACTTCCGTGGCAGTTACATTATACTGAAAAATGTCAAGCATTCTGTTCTTGGTCAGTGTCGCAAGTACACGTAGCCGTAAAACGAAAACATGAAACGCATACATTTACCATGGTTTTGTGATGCTCGCTATCCTCTAAATACTCGTTACTCGTCTAATTTTGATGTTTTACTTTTTTTTTGCTCCCTTCGTTTTCCTTTGTTTTTGTAAATAAGATGCAAACTAATGCTTTAAAACTTTCTTAATAATGAAAGGCTGTCAAAAAGTTTATCATGAGTTTTATTACAGCCACTTGAAGTTTCAATTGTCTAATGAATAGTCATAAATTAAGTTTTAACGAGAATGAGAACCTGAGTGCGTTGCTAGTCTTTTTAATTATTTCAAAGCAACGTAAAAAATTTACGATTGCTTTCTTACATGCATGAGATAATATTATAATCTTTACATTATATTTATATAATTTATAGTTTATAAAATTTATAGGGATTTTTATTTTTAGTTTAATTTTAGTTTTATAGTTTACATGAAGAAAGTGAGATGACTTTCATGCATTTGTTGTAGACGATTACAATAATAAGCGTGTGTGTATAAACACCTCATATATCTATGTTACATATGCTCTTTTTTACTACAATGTTTATTGTGGATTATATTAAAAATAAAATATTTTTTTATCTATAAACAAAGAATTTACAAATAATTCTTGTAACTCAAATTCTAATAATTAAATAAACACATAATGTTAGTACAGTTAAATACTTTTAAATTTGAGTAATATAAATATATAGTTTTATATTTACATACAAAAATAATGAATATTAAAAGCCATTACACGAACTATAAATTCGTAAAATGACATATATGACAAAAGAGAGATTTTAAATTTCTATTAGTGCATAGACATAAAGATAAGCGATGATTTCTTAAAATTTCAGTCGGACTGTCAATTTTTGCACAATTTGTAGCAAATTCGTTTCGCATATTTTTGACTTATTTATTATTGTATTATTCATATAATAGTCCTTTTTATTAGAACAAGAATTTTTATGAAATTATAATAAAGAAAATTATTCTTAAATTTGTTTATTTGTTATTGAAGTGAAATTATTAAATAAATTATTAGTAAATGTTTTTTATAATTAAATCGCTTAAGTCACAGTCTTACGTTTGATAGAAATCATTGATTAAAATATTTATTATCTTATGAACAAACAGTTAAAATAGTTTCTAGTGATGAATCTACTAATAGAAGTGAATACAATTACTTATAATAGTATTGGTGTTTTAATAAATAACAAAAATTTCAGTAAAATAGTCTTTTATTTTATAAAAAGGGAGTTTAATCGAATTATATTTTGTATCAATTCTAAATTAAAATGTAGAATATATTTACATTGATTTATACATTACAGTCAATTGTATTTCAATTTAATTCAATAGTAATAGGATGTAAAATTGTACAAGTTTAATAATTTAAAAATGTATACACAAAAATGATTAGAGAGCATCCGGGGCTACAATGCATCAATCTAGAATAAATCCTCCGATATTCAAAACATTATTTACTTGGAACAACTTTGAAAAATTTACAATCTTTTGTTTTTGTAAGCTTAAATTATGCGCCTGTTAACATCGTATGTAACCGTATGTACGTGTTTATGCCCGGCTGTATAAGCGATGTCTTGCCTGAATAACTTACGTAATCATATATCTCATTTTGTTCTATCCATTTATCAATTTAAAATAAAAAGAGAGTAAAAATTTGAGGGAGAGGTATTCACATACTTCCTTGTAATAAACTATTTTGACAATTATTTAAGTATACATAAATTAGATGTTGATCATAATTGGATATTACATTAAAGTTGCCGTAGTTATAGAATAAAATTATGCATCTTCATAAATAAAATTAATTTTAATTTTTTCTAAAATATGAAATTTATAAAAGCTTTGAATCATATTCATTTTAAAGAACCTTTTCTTTAATTAAAAAAATTCTACCAATTATATTTATTTAAACTAAATTTAAACTAATATAAAATAACAAAGATAGTATATTAAATATTCAAGTATATTAACTCATTCCATTTTGTTACTAGACGTTATATTTCATTTGTAGGTCCCAATCAAAATGTTACTGTAATGAAATTGATAATATGATAGAACACAGAAAACAGAAAAAGTTGAGTTAATTATGTATGATGAGAGGTTCCCGCTGGATTTCCTTGTTTTAATTTGATACCTAAACCATAATAAGTTTTAGAGTTCAATAAGTTTCATTTAACAAGTTTTAGAGCTACATTAGTCTTTTATATTTTATACTGTATTACTTACTACTTCATTTTTTATAATCTATAAAATTATTTTCTTACGAACTTTCTCGTCATTCCATTATTAGATTAAGTCCTTTAATAATCTTTAAATAAAAAGTTTGAAATGCATTCAAATTAAATATTATTAAACAAATATTAAATTCAAATAGACAATGTAATTTAGTGAAATTTATACATCTATTTTTACAAAGTGAAATGAACGTAGATAAATTGACAATATTATAAAATAAATTATAAATATCAGATTTTATTAATAAAATAAATTATCAATTAATATTCATCTATTTTATTAATTTATCTATTTTATAAATAAATGAAAATTTCTTCAATAAACGATTGCTTATACCCTTCCAATACATACATACTGTACATTTTAGCATTTAGGTCTGGATTTCATTGTCTTATTTTTACAAATAGTGTTACCTTACGTAAAAGCATTGTAATACCAAATGATGATTTCACATATAGCAAACGGTAATCTTTAGTGCGTATCTTCATTAATTAATTTTGCTTTAAAAGAAACAACTCTGGCTGTTCTTTTATTAAATATTGTAAATCTATAATTTTTTATTTCAATTTTTCCAAGACTTATTTGAATTGCTCCTAAAGTGCATAATTTTTACAGATGTTTTTTTATTCCAATATAATACAGATCTGATTTATTATCTTTTAAATACATTAATTTATGTTTTACTATATTTGATTAAATTATAAAATTTTATTAAATAAATTCTTGACTATTAATTATATTTATATAATATATATTTTATAGGTTATTTATTATGAAATATATCAGATACGATATTAGTATCTTTTTCGAATACTAGTAACATGCACAATTAGAATCTAATAAGAGAAATCATGAAACAAATATCTTAATCTTAATATAATCAGCAATATCAAGTTCAATGCTTATCAATGCAAAACGATTTGTTCAAACTTTTGTTACCAACTATACATTAATGCAATATCTTTAAGTAAAAGACAAACAAGATTACTGCACGCACTAAACAGACGAGAAAACAAAGATGATAGAGAATAGGTTCTCTTAGTTTCCGTATCGTAACCCTGAAAGAGTAAATTGCAGGTTTTGAAATTACCTTTTCTTCATCATTTTACTTCTTAGAGTAATGCTTCTTCTCTGTTTTACACGCGCCTTAAGTATTGGCTTTAGTTATATAAAGATCTTGCTACTGACTGGTAATTCATCTGTGAACAAAATTACTTTTGCATTGACCGAAATAAACTGACAAATAAAGGAAGCAATGAACTGGAGGCAACGTTGTAAAAATATTACATTTATAATATTTTTGGACTAGTCAATGAAAATAGTCTTGATACGTTATGCTTGTTTAAGAAAGATAATTATTTGGCCCTTCTGTTTGATTTCTGGATAGTTGTAAAAATGAGAAAAATTATGAAAGTTAATAAGGATGGTATTATCTAGCGAAAAAATCAATTTACACTACTATTTTTTGTTGAATAATAAATATTTGCTAATAGATGAAATGAACTAAATGAACAGTGATAAAGATAAAAAAATAAAAACTCAGAACAAAAATTAAAAATTAAAAATGAATGCTCTTGCATTGTATTGGAATGTAGGAATATTTTACAATGCAATATAGATTAAAATAATTAAAACAAGTAGCACAAGATGCAAGGAAAATTATATATTGTTTCTTAACAAGTTATGAGGCTAGCGATTTACAATATTATTTTAAACTGATTTAAACTAAAAATAAACGTAATGAACCTAATAAAATTAGTTATTTATTACACTGTTTACAAATAATTTTAATAGAAAATCTGTTAGTGTAAAAAAGATTTTATACTTAAATAACGTATATATTTAAGACATTCGTTTAATTATATATTTTCTATTTTAAATTCAGTAGTTCGACAATATAATTTATAAGAATATCATATTTCTTTTTTTAATACAGTTTATATATATCTATACATTCATGCCTTCATTTTTTTCGTATTATATCATGACTAATTTATATCGTATAATTTTATATTTCTATGATGATATATTTTCACATTTATTATTTTAAAAAATGTCTCACTTTTGCAAATTTAAAATATTCAAAACTTTAATTTTTACTAGTCGAAAGATCAAATGGAGTACCTTATTAAATATTACCTTATTTGAATAATCTTATTTGAAATAGAATTAAAAACTGTTTCTGTCAAAAGAATATTATCAATAGCAAAATTTGGCTCATAATTTATGCCATTTATAAATACAGACTTAGATATTTTATATAGTTATATATCGTTTAAAAATTTTTTATTATAAATTAGTTATATCTAAAAAAAATAATAAAATTTTATGACGTAGCTTGAGAAACTTTTCATGTAATATAGGAAAATTAGTATATTAATTTTAAATAATTTACAAATATTATGTTAAAAAATTACCGAAAATATAAAATAAATTCCTTGATTAGTCTTAAGATATAAGAAGTTATGAAATTCAAATAGTATGTAAATATGTTACTTACATATTGTGGTTTAATATTAACTGATGAATATTACTTATTCAAAATTATTCAATGATTATTTTATTATTTATATAACTTCACAAAAGTTGTCATTTCAGTAATGATTATAATTATTTAAAACTTTTTAAAATATTTTATAACTTGTAAGTGCACATGAAATTCTATTAAATTCATTTTTTAGGTTATAATTCAGTTAAATTAGCATAGAATTTTACGATAACGTTATGAGCATACTTTGTAGTTCAAGGTCATCATTCAAAGTATTTCTACCATAATAAATTATTTTCTTTTAAAAATCGTTAATATAATTTATTACACTAAAAACGTTACACTAAAAATGGTAAGAAAATTAAAGGCAAAATTATTATAATTTCTTTGCGGACGTATTTTCAGTATAAAACGAAAAAAGCATTATTGTTCGGCTCGTTACGCCATCATTATAAAACCATTCATTAAAATTCATTAAAAATTCATTAAAAATTCATTAAAAATTACAAACTTATTGTTATAAAAAAAAAAATTATAAAAACTATAAATATTTTTCTCTTATACAATATAAAGTGTAATATAACGTAATACAATATAATGTATAATATAGATGTAGAAGTTGCTCTTATAATTTAATAAAATACAAAACGTTCCGCCCATGTGCCTTCGCGGTAAAATGTGTATCCATCATTTTTCCTTCGGCCATTATCCATTATCTTAGATACTTCCATTATATGGTTGAATAAGCAATCATTACAGTAAAATCGTATGATATCGAAAGAGCTTCTTTTTAATGGTAATTATTTTAATAGTAAAAATTAAATCACAAGTCCGCGCACTGTTCGACACCACGGACGCATACACGTGAGCGTCGTTTCTACGCGAGCTGCGGCAATGTCTCGAAAGTGTCTCGAGTATGGCAGCCAGGGGAAAATGGGACGTGGTTATGGGAGAGCCGTGAGCGGAAAGCTGCGAGAGGCTCATTGCGACATGAAGGACGAGAAGTAGGTTAGAGGCGACGGTGCGGCTATGGGGTTACGCGCGAGTCTCATTCTTGTTGAAATGGAGAGGTGGCTTTCGTGTTTATGGCGCAATCCGTGAGCTGTACTAGCGAGAGAGCTAATGCCATTGATTTTGTGTTCGGGGCGTGGTGGAAAGAAAAGCGGAAGTTGGAGTCCCGTCGCACTTATGCTCCAAATAGAAGTTTATAAAGGAATTGATGAGTCATTGTAGGTTATATCAACATATTGGATTAAATGTCAATAAGATGAAAGGCTTTTAATTTTTAGTCTTAGGCAGACCGACTTGTTGGATTTCTTGTCGTGATTTCTGTTAATTTGCGTGGTTGATGTTGACTCAAGACCTTCGTAAATACATCACAAGCAATGAAATTACTCGTTAACGTATAATTAGCTTAAATGAATATATAGATTGTTTAAAGCACGTATATGTATAATTAGCGTTTCAATAGAATAAATAAATATTGGCATTGATTAATATTTTAATTAGTAAAATATATTTCTTAAAATTTTTTATATACCGCAACTAATATACCGGAAAGTTTTAAAAGATGATTGTAGGTAAAATTAAGTTATATATGTTTAGAAGGTCTGTATTAAAGTAAAATGTATTAAATAATTAATATTTGTTTTTATTATCTAAGACTTGGGTTTTTAATCAAAGATATTTGAGACTTATACAAAGTCATATTTCATTTTGCAATTAAAAGGAATCGTGGAACTTGTCCATTATGGTCTCGTACGGACAATTTGCATATCACAAATACAAAATTCAAAGTGCAGATTATTTAATCAAACTAATTTAGAATTACCTTACATCTTATGATAAACAATATCGCAATATTTACGTATGCTTTGCCAACATACGTTGAACCTTCATATTTTTTATAGATACAATTTACATAATTATCTGTAACCTTCCGAATATATATATATATATATATATATATATATATATATTATAATATCTATATATCACAATATCTATCGTATGTATTTTAAATTTAGTATACATAACTTAATAATTAAATGGGTAAATAATATATATTTATTAAAAACTATTTTATATGAAAGTAATTACTCGTTGCAATATTTGTAAAATCGTATCTTTTTCTAAGTACTTGCCACAGAATTGTGGTAAATGAAAGTAATATTATAATGTTCGTCCACTTACCGATTATAAGCATTTAATGGCAAAGTCCATTAACTAGAAGCCACAAGATTTTTTAGCAATTAAATATAGTAGTGTTTAAAGGGAACGATCGAAAAGTTTTGAAATACTCAGTCATACAAGATGTAAAATTCCGGGCAATATTATTTTAATTTATTTTTAATAAGTTAATTATTTTTTATCTTTATTATATATATATATATATATATATATATATATATATATATTTAAGTATGTTCATGAAAATGTTTAAATTATAGGAATATTGAAAAACTGAAAAGTCGCTAGTAAGAAGAGTGGGAAAAAAATTCTAATGTGAGACATAAATAATGTTAAAATTAAATTAGCTATTTCTAGTATTTTAATTCTTATATAAACGATTTAAATCTTTTTAAATAAATAAACAATAATTTTAGTTAATTGATTGATAAATAAATGATATAGGATTTAAGTTATTAAAGTAAAAAGTCATGCAATAAGAATACCAGTCTCAGGAATAAAAATCTTTATAAGATGCCGAATAACACCGAAAATCCGTATAATCAATCTTAGGCAATTTACATATCGTTTAAAGTCAGGTATAAACAATCCGCGTCCACCATCTACATAGGAAATCTAATGCGCATTGCTTCCGAACGAGGGGGTACGTGAACAATCGGAGGTAGTACTCATTAAAAACGCCCTGGTTAAGGCAGTTGAAGTGCTCGTAGAAGGAAGGAAAAGTGGAAAAATTGCATGTATGTGCATCCGTTATAAATTCTTCTGAAATTTCTCTCGTGCAACGCTCGTAATTTTTACTATCCCGAGTTTATGTGCATGGTCGCGTGGCCAAGCAAGGATATACCAACAAGATTTTACATTCGATATTCATTTTGATACATGTAGGAAGATCCCATTTTCTCGCCTTTTTGCATCAGTCTTATCTATCTCAGCACGTGTTCCGACTGATTTTGCATTTAATAGCGGGCCACCTTTTACTTCTAGTATTTTCTACTTTTTGATCAGCGATGTATATCTTTTCTCTAGCTTGTATTACTCAATATTTTAACCCGTCCAAATTGTATGATTAAAAGAATATTATAGCATATGAATTAAAATTATCTTTATGGATCGAGGTTTACTAATGAGATTTTAAACCTACCAACATACTCAACATTTAAAAATTTGACTGTAAACTAAGAAACTCTTAATATGAAGTAGCATAAACTCGTTTCTAAGGAAATATCGAATTAAAAGCTTTTGCTGCATAGTTTGTAATCGTACATTTAGTTAAATTAGGATATTTTTAAAAAATTGTATAAAAAATCTGGTACCGAATGTTAAATCTCTTTTCTGATTTCACGATTTATCGAAATACGTAGCACTTATATTTTATTCGCCTGCGCATCTAAAAGCCATAATTGATTCTTAGCATTCCATGTATTTACTGTTTTCTTCAATAAACATTTGCTATACAAATAACGTTTGATCGTAAAATAAAAATTCGCGTGAGTGAGAATCAAGGCTGCTTGTGAATTTGGTGCAATATCTAAAGAAAAATAAGCCACAAAAGGAGAATTTAAAAGGCCTTCGATGCCTTTTGCCTGGGCGTTGGGTAATTCGCACGGTCGTTGCGCGTTACGCACTCCTTCACTTCCGGATGCCCAAGGCATTACCGCGCGATATGCTCGCGCAATAGTGAACTCACATATGTGTAAGAGTTAGTGGAAGAGAGAGAGAGAGAGAGAGAGAGAGAGAGAGAGAGAGAGAGAGAGAGAGAGAGAGAGAGAGGGAGGGAGGGAGGGAGAGAGAGAGAGAGAGAGAGAGAGAGAGAGAGAGAGAGAGAGAGAGAGAGAGAGATAGAGAGAAA
>JAPYYT010000760.1:0-38679 GCA_030522565.1 Ceratosolen corneri | reverse complement strand
AGAAGGGGAGGGGGGGGGGGGGGGGGGGGGGGGGGGGGGGGGGGGGGGGAGAGAGAGGGAGAGAGAGAGAGAGAGAGAGAGAGAGAGGGAGAGAGAGAGAGAGAGACGAGTTGTGGTTAAAGAGGGGAGGGGGAGAGAGCAGAGAGCAGAGGGCAAACGAGATTTACACGAGATTCTTTTTCGTGGGGACTTGGAATCCTCAGGCATATGGAGATAAGATAATCTCTTAACATGTCAAGGGAGCGTCAAAACATAATACCAGTGGATGCTGGATTTGCTCTTTGATTAGTGAAATCCTCGTACCTTCGTGAACAACTTGATGCAATAATCGGCTCCTACATTTTACCCAACTTTTTCTTCATGCTCATTACAATCATAATTTAGCAACATAATGTAATGTAGCAACTAGTCGACGACCGACGATATTACACGTACGCCCACACCGCCAAAAACCTTCGACTGTAAAATATATTCCAAAAGAAAAGCTAATCTCGCGTGTAAATATTTTTCACATTTTATGAAATAAGCTGCTCGATTATGTATTGGCAAGTTGTTCTTTGGGCAAATTAGGGATAAATTTGCGCTTAATAATGAAAAGTATAATAATGCCCGAGTACGAGTATAAAAATGTACTTGTTATATAATTATTGTATTTGGTTTGGGGGAGAATGGAAGGCGGCTAAAATGAGAATTTTCGTCACTTTGCATTATGTCTATAAAAATTTTCCTCCTTAATTAGAAACAGAATGAGACACATTTATCAACTTTCATCCCAGTATATGGAATATTTTTAAAATAGACTAGAAATTTATCATAGTAAATAAACAAAAGTGCCTTGGCGTACTAAAGTTCAGCATTACCGGAATGAAGATAATGGAACATTTCACAAAGTTCTCCCACATCCCCCCGAAAGCTCGGTTAGTCTTCGTTTCGTACTTTTAGTTTTCAACACTTGTCACATTACTTTACACGAGTACAGTTGCTTTAGGCATTGAATGTGCGGCATCATAGGCGAGCTGCTAAAATCATCTAAAATATATATTTACGCGTTGGAATTTAGTTGAATGTAGGCAGGTGACTTTAACGTGGCGTCCAAATAAAATAAGAAGAAAACTCAAAGAGCACTAAATGGCTTTAACCTTACTATGGCGATGCTATTTATGAATAATTTACGAGTGATTATCGATTAATTTTTAGCGCTCGCTTAATATTGCGTTATTACAGCAAGTGCAAGGAACTGTTGTCCAGGACTAATTCAACTAATGAAAATACAAACTCAATTAAACTGCGAGAAAACACGTTTCTAAAGTACCAATGATCATTCAAATCCAGTAATTGATGATTTAGTGCACAGAGAAAGTTCCACTAGCGAGACAAAAATTCGTATAAATGCAATGCCATTGATTACCGCCCTCCCACGTCTTAATTTCTTAATTTATTGTCATTGCTCATACGGGCGGATAATGGGCACGCGTGACAATATTTTCCCAAGTTTGGAAATCGTCGATCGGTCTGAAATATTATTTACATGAAAATAACAGAGCAAGCAAAAAATAAAAGAGCAAGATAAATTAGCATCAAAGGATCGGCGAGCTAATTTAAAAGACAAGGTCCCCGAGAATTCATCTCTCATTCAAGCAATTCACCTAAGAATCGCCGTCCATTTCAGGAAACTTCTTGCCTTTTTCCAAGGATCGGAATTATTTAACGAATTATCGGGGCATAATTTGCTTTTCGTTCATAAGCGAGCGGCGACTTGTTATATTTCACTCGTTAAAGAATACGAAATTAGAAATTAGCCTCTAATTGATGAATCAACGAATTCTCGTTGATCTCAGCAATCCTCCATCGAACAATAAATTAATTTCGAGCTACGATTTATTATTTATTATTAAGGGGCTGGTTTTGAAAAACTTTACGATGCTTTACATATCTCCGCGAGAGAAAAGTCATAAAATGGATAATTCTTAATTATACTTTAAGAGGAGATAATTGCATTTAAATATGACTTACTTGCCGTTTAAAAGATAATTACTCTAATAATTTTTCCCACATTATTCCGCGTTTAATATAATTTACAATAAAATCTCCGGCAATAACGTTTAATGCTAGTCGACAATTTTACATACGTTTTACCTTGCATTACCATGATTAAATTCCCTATTTATAATTTTAACGCATTAATAGCACTGGCGGGCATTAATAATAATTATAAGCAATTTGCTGCGAGATTATTGGAATGAAAATTTTTTCGCTTATACATGGAAAAACTCGATTCGGAGTTTATTTATTTATTTATGAATAATAATTGTGAGGCCATCTCGGCACTACACGCATAAACTACATTTATTATATACGTTATAAATAAATAAATAAATCGTCGAATATTTTCACAGGCGTAGAGCAATATATATATGTTTTTTAAATTTATAAAACTTGAAATACGACAATATTATAATAAGTGGAAAGGTGTGCTGATATCCTTATAATACACATTGGACGTGGAATTTAGGTCGGAGGCATCTATTTATGTAACATAACTTGTAAAAGTACGGAAGTATAAGAATTTCTTAAAACCTAAATAAATTGTTGACGATATATCTGCTGCTATCGTGTGAAATATCCTATATCAACAAAGTAAAAAAGCGTTTTATATAAATTTCCTCAGTACAGGTCATTCAATCATGCATTCTAAAGATATAAATCAGTCACAGTGTATTACAACTATTCAACATTTTAAGATCAGTTGAGCTATAGTGCATACGATAGAATAAAGTGAGACGCAATAATATTTCAGAAACGAGCATTAGCAGTCAAATCTGTTAAACTTATGAAGTGAAAGACATGCAATTCGTACACAATTAAGCACACACTACGCAGTTAAGCCCTCGAGTCGCTCGAGCTTATTTAATATTATTTGGAGATAAAAATCCCCTCTTCAAAATTACGTAGGCGATTAAACTAACACCAATGTCCTGCAGCTCTGAAGCTGTATACGAACATTCGAAGTAACCGCCGCAAATTCAGGGAATATTTAATAATACATTAATTATGAAAAATATAAATTTCACAATTGCTCCCGACGATGTGTGCGCACAAAGTGCATAAAGAACTTTTAAAATTATACATTATTATAATGCTTCTGTATTGAGGAGCGAGAGAGAGAGAGAGAAAAAAGTACACTCACAATTTTAAGTCGGTAGAAATTATTTTTATAAAATATGCAATGGATTTGTATAATACAGTAAGTAAGCCGGAGATTCAAAGGAGATATATAAAATTTTACATTAACAAGGATTTTTGAAAACGAATATTTTTCAGACCTGCACACCACTGAAGTATTTAATTAGGACGAAGGAAAGGTAAAAATAAAAATTGTAAGCTTACATTACAAAGGAAAATACGAATACCGATGGTATTCCAAAAGTGGTCCCCCACCCTCCCTCCCTCCGCCCACGCCCCGTTCCAGCAATGAAAAAGCTTTTCTCTCCACCTCCAACGTAACAGCTCGTGCTCTGGCATTTAAATCCGTTGCTCATTCGTGGAATAATCAGAGTATTATCACGGGGAGCGCGCGCGCGAGCTTCAGTCCTCCAACCGCGAACAAGACGCTTTCATTTTCGCTTTGATGCTTGTATTTGCGCGCGCGCGCGCGCACTTCTCCCTCTCGCACTCTCTCTCGCTCTCTTTCTATCGCACTCCCTCTTACTCTCTCTATCGCACTCCCTCTTTCTCTCTCTATCGCACTCCCCCTCTCTCTCTCTCTCTCTCTATCGCACTCACTGGGCGGATACGCTCCTCATATATACGCGTTCGTTTGCAGAAGCCCGAATACGAAATGAAAACTCGAAAGCGTTGTCGAGCCCTGTACATTTGTGTACTTTATCTGCCTCTTTCCCTTTTCCACGACTTTTCGTTTACTAGCATTGCTCGGAAACGGTAAATTATGGGTCAGGGTCTCTTAGCACTTCTTGTACGTAAACGAGTGTCCCATTTTAGAAGGAGAGGAGAGGAACCACGAGACGGCAACTCCAAACGTCCAAGTTTCACAAGATGCGCTTCGCGTCTACTCCTCCTCCTCCTCCTCCTCCTCCTCCTCCACGCACTTTCAAATTAATTAACGAGGCTTCGACCCCACGCCTAATTCACTCCTTCCCCGCCTTATCGCACACTTAATACCGACAGCTCACTATATTCTCTCGGACAGACCATTTCACGCGTGCAAGCACGTACAGACGAATCTTACTCTCTCTCTCTCTCACCGACCAGCCCCGCACATACCCGCAAACGAATACATAATTATTTGCCATTCGACAGGCCGTACAACACACGACGCTTCGCCCAATGGTAATTTTATAGATTTACTGCTGGCTGATACACGCCGCCATTGCAGCACTACTAATTTGCTTTAGTCACCGAGACGGCAATAACGACAGGCTGGTGTCGTTGAAAGCTGTGGGTGGCGGTGGGGTGGGGGGTGGGGGATGGTATGCTTTATATACAAAGGGTCATGCCCAAGCACTGGATTATATGGTACAACCCTATTACCATTGCTCTTAAAATTAAGAAGCTCATTATCACGCCATTACTTAATTTAAAGTTAAATGGATGTTGCCTTCTTCTTTTTTTCCTTGTTGCTTTGGCCTCGCTTGTCCCGGCCAATTATGCGGTAATAATTATTGATTATTTGGGAGATAAGGTGTATGAGGAAGGCTGCCGTGAACTCGTGCTTTTAAGAATTACGGCGAGCTGATGAGCAGCCTAAGCTCAAAATTTATATAAATTTGTTTATTATTTAAGATGGAGTTATGTTAATAAGCTATTAGGACGTTAATTTGTTTGATTATGTAAGTTGGCTTGTTACAGAATTTCAATGGCATTGAGTGAGCTAATGCTCGTGCAAATATATTTTATAGGTTTATTATGAGCAGCATTATATGGCATTAATATATTTATATATTATTTCGTAAGTTGTGTCTATTCGGATTGGCCTGCCGAAATTGCGTACTACAATTGCGCCCAATTAATTGAATTTATCAGCACTCTTAAACAATCAAAGTATAGTTATAATTATTTGAGCGTCAATGTTTAAATTAGTATAAGTAACATTGCATGTTTTTAATAATTTTAAAGAGAGAGAGAGAGAGCTAATTAAAAATGAATGAGAATTCTAATTACTTTGGTTATTTAAATTGCCAAATTGTAGCAGCCCTTGTATAAGTGATAAAATACCAAATTGTAAATTATGAAAAATAATGAAATGAAAGATAATGAAATTTTGGAAAAATTATCTTTTAAGCAATGTCCACCTTTCTTTGTCAAACATCCAATAATCCAGTCAAATTGTAATTACTTCACGTGAAATAAGTCTATAATGTAAAAATAGTTTATTGCTCATAATATTTGCCTCGTAGGAAGAAAATTACGAAATGCTCGAGCTAATTAGTAATGCAATAAAAATGTACGGAAGATGTGCATTTTATAAATTGTATTCTTTGAATTTCCTCGACGAGTTACCGACTCTTCTTACAGCCATTCGTATTACAATGAAATGTCACAAAGCTATTGCAAATCAAGTAAATATTCCCTCAACATTCCAAAAACATTAGCTTTCATTATTATATATGTATGAATTTTTCAGTCTGGCCAGTCAACAGCGCGAGGAAATTCTCTAAAGCCATTAAAAACATTTCTATAATTTTTTTATAATTTTAATTTCTTATAACGTCATGATGAATTATTAATGCGGCGGAGCCTTGAAAAATCTTGACAAATTAAATATTAGTTTTTGGCATTCATAATGCTCGTATTATGGGACAAAAGTTTGAAATTTCAAGCACATTACATTTTAATGAGTTTATAAGAGAATATTCTATAAAATTGTATTTCATGAAGTTAACATTTTTCTCTTGTCACGAAACATTATTTTTGATGATTTTTTGCCATTAAAATATTGATTATATTTTAGTTTTTAAATATTGGTTAATTAGCAAGCAAAATACACGACAATCTATAAAATGCAAAAAGCATTTGTAACTTGAAGTAATTAATGTTCGTGAACCACAATTAGTTTAATTGAAAGTTTATTCGTGATATTTAATTACTGAATGTAAAAAAATTTTGCAAGACAATAATTCCATTTCTCTTTGTTGTTGTCTACGTCTTTCCACTAAGCACAAGCGTTTCTTTCGCGACGTAACGAAAAAGTCTTTCCACTATAGGGCCAAAAATTTCTAAACAATTTTCTCAAGATTTCATATGTGTATGCGTGTACGCGCTCTTTAGGACAAGTAATTGCTACTCAATTGAATTGAGTGTATGTAGCGGGTGTTTACTTGAAAGTCAACTGAAGCCTGCTGACTCACCGGCAAGGGAAGAGAAAAAATTGTCTGGCTCATCATTGAATGGAACTCGACCGTCCGGATTAATGAAGATTCGAAGTGGGAGGGGGGGGGAGGGCGAGGGAGTGCCGAGCGGGGCATTAGAAAAGGATGTTGATTTAACAAGAGCAATCAGCAAGTCCGTCTATATAGGGTAGGAAGCGGCAGGATTTGATCCTTGGCAATCGAAAGCAGTTAGCACTACACGCGGAAGCCCAAATGTCTTACAAAATCCCAGCGGTTGTTCAGCAAAGAACCCATAATCCAAAGCGATATATAACCTTCCGCTGCCCTCACACGAACTCCAACTTCGGACACTCGGCGAGCTTTTTCCTCTCGCTCCAAAAGCAATATCGTGGACGTAAATCTGCGCCGGCCAGTCGCTTTCCTTCTCCTCTTCTTCCCAGGCCCAGCTGGCAATCCAACTTATACATATATATAACTGGAAATTCAGGACTTGATGGGATGACATTTGGTTGGAGGGGTAATGATTGGCCCTCGTACTTTATCCGGAAAAATTGCCGCTCTTTGGCGGCCGTTCGATATTTTCCAAGTGACCGCGAGAGCCCATCGAGAGCGAAATGTTATTGTGTTGCGCTGGGAATTGGGAATGAGGGTCGATGGTGGAATTAGCAACGAGCAACTCGATCAAAAAGTATGCTTCTTAATTGTCTGAATATTCATAGGATCCCCGACATTTTGCAACGTTAGCTTCTAAAACTCGCGAGCCAATTACGCAATATTATAATACACTATGGGACTGTAAAAGCTCGGCTATGTAAGGTTAGCTTGGTAATAGAGCGAATGTAACCAAGTCCCTAATGAAAAAATTATACTACCTATTAGGGAGGAAGATAAGTAGGGTAACCAGATACTTATGAAATTAAGATCCGGTCTAGTGAAGTTAAAAAATGATAAAGCTCGGGGGGTCTTGGGTTATAGAGCAATTGCATTGGAGGATCGGCGGCATGTACAATCACATTAAGGTTGATGTGCTCTCGATGATGAGGTGAAACGGTATTGTAAAAAGTGAAATTTTCAAATAAATAGATGATTCATGTACATTGGGCTTTAATAAACTTGAGCTTCAAGTTCAATAAGAATGCAATTCATAAATACATTTAAATGGCGCTCGACGGCATTTGAGAGGGAAAAAACTAACGAGAACGAAATTTTTCTTCCTTTTTTCCTTCTTAACGTACATATTCTTTATTATCGTTAATTAAAAGTGGAAAAAGTTTTTCCTATCTTAGATTTTTTTTTAACACCGTCTACATTTTATTAGTATTCAACTAAAAGAGAAATAGTCCAGCCAGTACAATTTTCACTCCGATATTCCTTTTTCACGTGTTTTTTTTTCTTCCCCTCTCTCTCTCTCTCCCTCTCTCCCTTCTTTATTATTCGAAATAAAAAGTGCATTTTTATATGGTAATGGAGTCGAGTGGAATTCCCATTGCGCGTGGACATTATAAATGTAATCTTTGTATCTTATTTGAATAGATTGGTTTGAATTATATGGTTATTGAAATGAGAAAGTTCACTTTAATGAATTTGTGTGTAAACCCCTCGGCCGTAAAACGTAATGGATATTGCCTTACGAAAAGCTTAACAATATAATTAAAATAATTTGATCTCGGCATTACGGAGTTATTGTTGGGTTATTAACTATGCGCGCGTGTACACGCCTCCTCGATATATTCTCGTCTCACTACGTAACACATACATATTTAAAAGACGTATACACGTCTACACGTATACACGTCTACATGTATACACGCGTATGTATATGTGTATGTGTATGTGTGTACGCGTATGTGTATGCGTGTGTGTGTGTGTATGGGAATTTTTAGCCATAAGATAAGGTAGAGCGCCAGTCTCGAAGGCGTTAAATACGATGATACACTCGAGTTTAATAAAGTCCTGAGCATAATGGACGATCATTCGAGAAAATGTCAGTCACGGCGAGCAAACGAAGCCGGCAAATTGAACATGCGACTAAATGCAATTCTTCACGCGAATTTCGCGACGTGTCCGACGGACAAAGGGAACGAGCCCGTAACGTCGAGCGAGTGGCCCCCGCTCATTTCTCTCTTTATCTAAAAATGATTTTTATTAACAGTCGATGAATAAACAATGTCGGCACTAGGAGCATAAAAATTGTGCCGTGGCTCGGACGAGAGAAGATGCTTGACCTGCATGCCGTATCTTATAAACGAAAATGTTTAAGCGCAACGCCGAGTAAAAGCTCCACGAGAGAGCGAGCAACTAAAAGAGGGAATAAAAGGTAAAAATAAGAGATAATAAAAAATTCTCAAAGCTCCTCACGACACCTCGCGCACACGATACCGTAATGAAGAAATCTAGAATATAAGGCCGTTCACGCGCCAGAGGATCCCGGATTTCCAGCTTTCCGGCCACGTACACTCGCGGCCACGGGGGGGTCTCTTTGCGTGTGTGCGCACTTGTTTTTCCAACACTCGCTCATTTTCCCTCCCAGCCATGCCGCTCGGCCCTTCTTGGGAGAATCATCCAGCACTCGTGCGAACTCGCCTCTCTTCTATCCTCGGCTCGTCTCTTTCTCATCTCGAGGCGTTTTCACCGCACCCATTACCTTTGTTCTTTTCCACTTGCGCGCCTCCCACATCGCTCCCTCCTTTCCCCGTAAAATTCCGACTCTCCCTCTAACCCCGCGCGAGCGCCCCCCTCTCCACCTCTCCGAGATCTTGCCCTTTGACCCTCGAGAGCTCGCGCGCGCCCTTGCGCGACCTCTCACTACTCCCGCTCTCTCTCTCTCTCTCACTCGGGTGGCACTGCGTGGCCGCCTACTTTGGCTGTGCTGGATATCCGCAGACACGGAAAGAGTGTGTGGGGTCGGGTGGCGCGCTGCTTTGGAGTCAGCGTGGCACTCGACCTCAACAACCCAACAATATGTGCGCAAGATTACCTTATTTGTTACGTTCATCTAACAAACCACAAACACCGAGAGAAATGGGAGGGCACTCCGGGGAAAGCTTCGAGCCACGGAATAAATGAGGGCATCCGCTAGCCAAAACGTCCTATGAATCCTTTATGGGGACGCACGAAGAAAAACAAGGTGTCAATTTCTGTGTGGATGATGCTCTTTTACAGGCAGGATTCGCGCCTGATTTACACTAACCCGATGATTACAAATGCATTGGCAGATAGAAATTCGTTATCGTCCCGACTCCACGTACTTTGCTTCTCAGCGCCAATTGCGCCCTATGACATTTAACCATCAATCTTGCCTTTAATTCCTAAACTCTTTTCGAAATTGTTCGCCCTCCACGTGCCATTATAATACATGACATTGGCATGCAATTATTGGAACTTTAATGTCAGGGCATTCAACGTTACACTTTGCATGGCTCATTTAACGCGCGCACCCACCCACACACACACCCACACGCACAAAATATTAAAGCGTATTGATAAAAAAAAGTGAATAATTTGCTAGAGTTGTTATGTTTATGATTTTCTTTGTGGCGCTAATTGCTCATTTCTAATTTCTTTCGTTTTTAAATTTAATAATACATTAGCAAGATCATTTTTAGTTACGCAACCCAAGCCTCGTAATAATATTTTGTTACGTAACAAGTGAACCTAATAAGATCATAATTAATTAATCAAGTAATTAATCCCTCACCGAGTTCACTACTACAACGAAATTTTTTAAACTCGCCAAGAACTGATTTTCCCTTTTTTTATCCTCTGCCTCTCAATAGAATTTAACCATTAATTATAAAAATTAATCCCCTCTGGGCAAAAATGAGTGGCACGCGATATAAATAATATTATATATATATATAAAGTGTGCTTAATTTTATCAGTACCGCGGCCCATAAATATGACATTAAACGAGGCTTTACGATTTCTCATAACTCAACCTTCAAGCTAATGGCATTATTTGCGAGCCACTTCGTGCAAGGAAATCATTCCCGTTTTCGAGCTCCTCCTCCTTGCGGATCCGCTCGTTATTTCACGCGACTGTTTCGTCCTTTTTAATTAAGGCAGCCGATGCCTGATCTAGTGGCGCAGCCCCTCGGTAATTATTCGGGGACATACGCCCCCTCCGGAATCTCCTCGGTACCTACGATTGGCTTAACCAAAGGCAGATAAGAAGCGATGCGCGCCCCGCCTGAAAAAAACAGAACCGCGCCACTGGCTTAGCCGTCTTTCACTTTTGTCCGCCGCCTAATCACATTAATGGACACAAAAAAAAAAAAAGGCTTATCCGAGTCATGCGAGCCCGGACAACCTTTGAACAAAGCTTTTCCTCCGCGCGACGCGACTTGATGCACGAGCGAGGCACGCCACCCTGAATGTTTAAGTAAAACGGAGAGCAAAAATGTCGACTCGGCCGACTTTATTATGCTTATGTTGAGTCCCGAGGCGTCCCCACAACAGGTCGCACTCACTGCCTTTCGCCTCCTTGTCCATATTTTATTAGCAAATGCCCTTTGCCTCGATCTCGGTCTTCTCCCACGGATAAGACGCACATCGAGCATCTGAAAATTGATATTTTCCACTAGCTTCGGCTATTGTTGCCTCTTCATGGCAATTAGGTATTCCATCCAACAGGCTTTCGCTCGCTCCAATGATCGTCGACAGTAATTGAGTCGTTGATAAAAATGCAATTCAATGATAATGTAATTGAACTAAGAACGGCCTTGCAAATAATGATTAAAATATTATAGCAGCGCGTAAATTCACTTTTATTTTAAAGTTCCATAAAGCTAATTATCATTGCCTTAACAATTATTATGTAATTTCTCAACTGGAGTATTAATAACGTCAGCTGAAATCGCTAATTCATTAGAGTACTTCTTTAAATTAGTTAACATGAAAAAAGTTTTAATTAATATTCTACAACTTCCACGTATGAGTATTAAATTTAATTTTCATAAATAGTTCAAACAAATTTGCAAGCGTATCATGTAATATTCGAATGTTCAAGATGGGAAAGTAAAATGTACGCATTCGCCCGATGCTATAATAAATCCGTAGGACATATTATTTAGGTTGAAGGGAGGACTACTCGTCGATACTACTTTTGGCAAAATATTCTCGCATTTGCGTCGGTAGATCTTGCGTGCACTAGAAATTTGATTATTTTGTGTACTCGCTCGTGTAAGCCCTTACCTACTTAACTTTCATATACCATCTTCGATGAACTTGATTCTCCGTTCTTTTTCGTCCGCCCCCTCCCACCCTCTCTTCCTACCCCCCTACCACCGCCACTACCACCACCACTACCACTACTACTACTTTAACCCTGCCCGTAGAGTTGACGACTCCCCCCCCCGTCCACACACTCCCACACTCCCGCGCTCTCTCTCTCTCCCGCTCTCGGACGCACAACACACACGCGCGCACAACACGCGCGCGCGCCCTCGTGAAGCGAATGGATTGTATTATTCAAATCGCGCCGAAGCTCTTTTCACTCGTCGCCCTTACGCTCTTTGAGGAAAAAAGTACCTTCCTCTCGTGTCGCTGTAATAGTTGGCCTTGCTAACAAAATAGAACGAATCAGCCGTGAAGGTAAGTGGACGCGGAGAAAGAGAGGAGGGATAAAAAGAAATGGAATTGAAATAGGAGAGCCGTGAGAGGTTGCGGGCGGTTCCTGAAATTTATTGCTCGCTCTTTTGACTTGGTGGCGCACGGTGTGGAGCACGTGCTTAAACAAGTCTCGTTCGCGTTCTCGTTTCCCAGCAGCTGGAAATCACGAAACGATTCTCATCATTGATAATATGACTGCCGCGCCTCCCACGTACTAACCGAGCAAACTGCATGCATTTCGGCGACGATTATAATTTACTCGCCACGCAACCCAACGCGCTCAAGTAACCTCGAACTTTACGATCCCCCGAGCTATGGCTTCATTTCTACTAAAACGCCCGCCGCCACGCACGCGCACACGCACACGCACGCTCCTTCTCCTGCTCGGCTCTCAATATCCTCTCTATTCTTTCTCGCGAACACGCAGTCGACTTGCACGAGTTCTCAGCGCTGATTTCGATTTTAGTTTCGGCCTGGCATTAGCTCTCCCTCCCCACCCCCGCCCCCCCGCCCTCACTCAGTCGCTCACTCGCCCGCTATTCGCAGAACTTGCTCTCTTTCCTCTCTCCGCGATTTTTCCAATACACGGTAATCTAATTTAGAAAGTCCTATTGGATTATTCAATTTAACGCTCTTTATTAACGAGGAAGAAAATCAACAATACGAGGACAATTTTTACACCAGCGCGCGCCCTACTTTAATGAGAAAAACCTGTCTGTATGAGGGGCAGTTTTTAGAATGTTGGTACTTTAGAAACGTGGAGGACTATATGGCTGCAGTGAAATATGAGGAGAATTATGCTTAATCCATTAAATAATGAACGTAACTTAATGCACATATTCATTTTAAAGTGAATTTAAAGTTTAACCTATTTAATGGGAAGGCGTGCTACTTGAGGCGCTCAACTTATAAAAATTGAGCGAACGAAAATTTCATTTTAATAATTGGAAATCTAATGCGTGCGCAGCTACGTACGAACATTTCGAATGCTTCGTAAGTAATATTTACAATTGGATGTGCTAATATATTGCGATAATGAACCAACTAACAAACCATTAAGATTGCCAAGCGCCTACCAAGCAATAATATAGTTACATTGGAAATTATGATAATTCTATTGAGCTCGTTTTATCGCGGATCCGCCAACTATATCGCCAATACTTAATATAGTTTGTGAAAGTAAAGTTTCGCCTTCCACTTAACTTCCGAAACAAAAATGTTCAAAGACGGGAGGCCACCCTCCACCCCCCTCCCCTACCTTCCCCCACCCAGGAAATCTTGACTATCGCCATCAGTAGCCAAAGAAACCTACATCACCAACCATTGTACTGGCAAGTTTGACGAAGAGCGATTGGCAGTGAAACATTAACATCCTCGTTAATCCTTTCATATATGAACTTGCTTCTAATTAACCCAACGTATAAATCACTGAGCTCATCTAGGTCAATGGTTTCGTACCTCACCGATGGGAACATAATGGGTGACGTATAATGGGCACGGTATTCCCGGGGAGGTGGATGACATTGGACTGGCGAATGAGTTAAGAAAGAGAGAGAGGAAAAGTGGCGGAGGAGGCATCGGTGTGCATTGACAGTGCGATGTCGCAGGCTAAATGGTGAGATGCGCGGTTTTGGCGAGAGATATTTGACAAATATTACGAGGGGCCAGTGTTAATTCGGCGTTAATGTGCAATTGAGTTTGAGGAAAATTAGTGGATTGTAACGAATGGTTATTTATTGCTGGAGATGGAGATTATTGGGAATGGAATAGTGTGAGTCGGAGGCATGATCGGAATGGCCAACATTATTCATTGCGAGTTGGCTTTTATCGCCATCAATAAGCTTTAGGCTAACGAAATAAAAAATTAGTGAGCAAATTGACAAGAGCTCGCGTCGATCGAATTGTGAAAATTAGATTTGACGGGAAAAAAAGAAGAAATAAATTTTTAAGCTGTTGGTGTAACTACGAGTGCACTTGCGTCGCTCCATAACTAGTTTCAATAATTTTGACCAAGTGGCGAAAAAATTTACCTCTTATTTTATTGCTTACGTCCCGAAGAAATTAATTTAAATAGACTATGATGCATTTATATGCTACTTTCATTCTACCAGGTAAATAAATTTACTGCTCTGCCATGAATTCGAAATTTTAATTCATTATTCCAGTTATTTTGTTGCGCTTCCATGTACTTAAAAAATCATAATAACAATAATCGGCAATGAATACTTTTCTAAATAATCCCTACGATGTTGTATAAAATTTCATTGTATAATAGTACATGCAATAAGCTAATTATTTAACTCGGTGTAATTAATTATAGTGCATAAATTTTTATAATTATATACGACAGTTGTCGTGTTATTTAGTTTATTATAATTTATGCGAATCTCTCTAGTTCATTGTAATTTACTCACGAGCAAATGATACTTTTGAAAATATTTAGCAGCTTTTTTAAACATTTTTAATTGCCATGTAGTGTGCGTATCTGCATCAAGTTTGTATAAACAATGTCTATTGAAGCTTCCATAGAGTTGCTTTGGAATTTCGAACGAGATAATTAACGTAATTGTTTGAAATACAAATTACTGCGATATAAATTATTGCGAAGCCATGGTGGAAGCGAGATAAACAAATTGATGTATTGAAGTTACTTTATAATGCTGCATGTATTCGAGAATTAGGAATATTCATTAACGTTTTAACGCCTTTGAAGTTATAGGCTTAATTAAAGGGACCGTTGGCGAATTATAAAAAATAAAACCATTTTACTTGGGCGTCATTTGACCAGTGAGTAATGAAGTTTATGTCAATTTTTTCTCTATTTTTATTGCTATTATTACTTTCAGTGGCATTTAATTGTAATACAAACTTTAATGCACAAATCAGTTGAGGATTTCTATAATTAATGCGAGATTAACAATAATCGCTATATATGCTTAAGAGTATACGAATTTCACAATATAACCACTTGTTTAACTATTCTTCCATACTCGAATGAAACTTCATTTGCAGCAATTTGATAGATTAGGCAATAACTATAACAACTTTTTTAGTCGTTTCTCCAACTATCTACATATCCCTTTTATCATAATATATTCCAATAACAGCCATGTTAAAATCCTTCCATGTCAAACAGTCAATTTATTAGGTGACTCATCATAATGAATAAATAGGCTCCAAATTAATTATTTGTAGAAATAGAAACAATTTAAGAGAGAGAGAGCGAGAGAGAGGGAGGAGTTTAAATGGCAATTTAAGAGAGAATGTGGATCAGTTATCAATGGGTAAATGGCGGATGTAAACGGGTTACAATCTCGTACGAAGCTCGGAAATTAAATAAAAAGAGTGGCGGCGATCGAAGAGAGTTTTGAAGGTGAAAATGAGCCAAGAGCGTCTCCACTCTGCGAGGCGGGCAGTCGTGTCGCCCACGGGACAGCCACCGCCAATGAATATATCCATGAAAACACATATCTCGACAGACGGCAAAATATACAGTGGAATTGCGGCCATGGCGAGAAGACCGGGGCAGCGACGGGGGGCGGGGACGGGGGGCGGCGACGGGAGCGGCGACAGCAACACCGGTAACCGAATAACCTTCCCCACGAGCCAAAGACCGGTACACCAATTTCCTCCCCTCGCCGAGAATCGGTTTATTGACTAGTCACATCGTCATCGCTTTGGGGGAAAGTGCTCGGCCGCCCGAGACGGCGACCCCCCCAGGGCAATAAATATAACCATAAAGTCCCGACCGTAAAAGCCAACGTCGCGGCATTGCGGTGCGCCCGAGCTCTCTTATTCGCGCCTGCGATCTTTCTTCACACCTTCATTGGCACGTACCGTTGGAAGATATACGCCGCCTCCAATGCCCGCCGACCTCCAAGCCTTTTCCCACGACCCCCGGCCCTAACTATACAGTTTAGAAAAAAATAAATTCCCCGGCGAGGGCGCCGCGCCCGGAATAACGATGGAAATCCGCCGACGCCCCGAATGAAGTGCTTAAGGGAGAATTTTTCAGGCACTTGGCCTCGCCTCTTGTTTTCCCTTCAGCTTTAAACGATACGTCGCGTTCGGGGGGCTCCGAGCGTTGACCTTGACACTAGCGCTGTCGGCCGTATAATCGTTATGAATGGATGTTGGGACGGGAGTTGGGGGCTTTCGCGGCGGGGATTTGAGGTTGCGAGTGGCGTGGATTCTCAAGGAGCTCCCGAGCAGGCGATTTTATCGGCAATGTTGGCAATCTTGCTCTTTGCAATGCTCCTGCGCGGCTGCAAATCTTCAAGGGACAAGCGAAGGAGGCCATTTCTCGTCCTAAGCTTTTATTTATCGCGCGAGGCTCGGCAGGGCGTAACGGGAGCAGCTCACCACCGATAATAATAATAATAATTGCAATTGGAGGTGAAGTTGTGTAATTAGGAGCGATCGAGGGTTGAAAAGTTGAGGCGCCTTGGAGAATAAATCCAAATCTCTGATAAACGCAGACGCGCGAGAAGAGACTCGCTCGACGATTTTCCATCACCTTGGCAACCTTATATTTTCGTAGCCCTATCGCTCTCCCATCGAGCATCACCTTGAATAAATAGCGAGGCGAGGGCAGGCCAGCCAGCCTTACGAAAACTAATTATCTTTGTCATTGCCCGTGCCCTCTCGGCGTTATTGTTGGCGTTTAGCGGCTTAACTATACTACGGCCGAAACTCCCAAGCACAGGATCCATTCTTTAGAGGTCAGCGTGACAATGGAGGGCGAAAAGGAATAAGTGCCCCATGAAAATAATTTGAGTCCGCGTAGCGCAGGTGGTCGTATAATAGGGGCAGCCAATTTCGGAGGCAAATCCGAAGCCAAAATGTGGATTACCGTGGCGAGAGTTGCGAGGCAACAGAGGCGTTTCCTTCGCAAATGGGATCTTTGGGATCTCGCGCGCTCTCCAAGCAATTCTCTTCAACTTCATGCATGGCTCTCTGCAGAGTTGGCCGAGGAATTTCTCGGTTACTTGTCAGATAAATAAATATAAATCCTGCGATCCCTATTAATATAAGAACCGGGGGCCGCCATTATGCTTTTACGAGGCGAAACGATAGGCGATCGTTATTATCGTCGCAAAATAGGAAGTGGCGTGGCCTCGAGGAAACAACCGGCTTTTCTCCATTTGAATAAATGATGTTATGGTGGAAAAGTGTACTTGGATGATAAGCAAAGAGCTCTCCTCTCGAGCATATCAGTGTCAAGAATAAAAGGATATAACAAGCGAGAGAATATTGATTAGCGCGATGGATAAACATCGTGGCATAAAGTCTAAATCTTTTGCTGGGTGTGTCGTGGGTGAATGTGAGGGGAGAATTTTTTGAATTGAATGACTTTGTACAATATTCTAAAGATCTTGGTGGACGATCGAGATGGAAATGCGAATAATACTTACAAGTGTTGGCACAGATATTGGAGACATTCACTACGCTGTACTTCCTATAAACAATTCAATTGCAAGTGCAAATGAGCGTATTAAAGAGCAAGTGTTGTTTATTTGAAATGTTTCGCCAGTTGCATTAAAACATTGAAATTGGCATATTAACTAAACGCATCGTCGCTTAGTCAAGACGAGAAGAAGCATTTTCCATGGCCTCTCTCTCTCTCCATCACCCTCTAACAATCGGTTTGCATTTTTTAATGGCTGGATTGAAGGGGGTGGGGGGGGGGCGAAAAGGAAATTCTAACAAGCCCGGATGACGGCATGCGGTGAGGATTCTCCCGACTAAAGCAGCCAAGTCTCTGACGGCTCCTTTGCCATCCGCGGCGTCATTTTACTCTCAGTCACTCTAACCAACCAACTCTCATCGGACTTCAACCACCTTGGATTTTCTTTGGTCCTCAGCTTGCAGCTACGGAGCCAGCATCTCAGATGCGTTCATGTTAAATTAGAGCGTGGAAATCGGGCTGTGCCAGGACCATAGTCGTCGTCGTCGTCGTAGTCTCTCTCCCTCTCCCTCTCTCTCTCTCTCTTTATCGTGGCTGGCAGTACGAGGAGGGACCCTTCGGTGCGGTTCCCCCAAATGGTCGTAAATGCATGAAGTGGCAGGAGAAATTCACTCGAATTGGAATTGAATATTATCCAAGTTTTATTGTACGCAGCGACCATTTTTACGCTGGATATACGATCTTTTTGCTATTTGATTTATAATGGGATTATTGAATCTTGTGAATATGGTTTTTATTCGCAATTCAGAGTAATGGATTTGTGGATTTTATTATATTGCAATGCTCTGGATTGCTTATTTGTATTATTAACCAATGGGAATATGTGCAGTGTATTTTGTAAAATGGTGGCGCTTAATGGAAATAGTCTGTATGAATCGGGAAGCATATTTTTATTAATTACACTATAAGAAAGCCTACGCGTCCTCTCGCCAAATCTCTTTTATTATTACTGTAGCGCCTCGAACGGCTTTTTACAATAGAGATAAGCTTTTACGAAGCAAATTGAATATCTGTGCTGTGGATTATTTACAATTGTAAATACTTTCGTCACGGATATTCAAATGGGACGACGTTTTTTGCTCATGAAATATCTTTTAAGAGAGAAATGTACATTGGAGCAGCCTAGATTATTTAAGTTTATTATAGTTGGACTTGTTATCGACAGACTCTTTGCCGTTGCTTAGTCGTACAATTGAATTCCTCTCTTATATAAACATTTTTTGTACCTGCAACGAGAAAGCGCTCGGCAGCCCAACAATAACAATAACTCTAATGTTAATAATTCACGCAACGGCCAAATATGTTAATGATTAAATTGCACTTGTACGGCTCTCTTAAAAATTGCTAATACGTATTTATAAATGCGGACCGAAGCACAAAAGATCTCCTACGCGGCACCGCTCCTAGTGAAAGCCTCCTCGCCACAACTCATAAATTCAAACAGTTCCTCATAAAACTAATCACTATAAACTTTATTCAGCATTTTCAATGGCCGCCGCGCATGCCGATGAAGCGCATCCGTGAAAGGGATATACGACTCGGCAGAAAAAAAAAAGAAAAAATATGCGCGAATAAGAGTCATAAGAATAGGTCGGGCTTTTATGAGTACGGTGAACCCCAAATAAACTTGAGCTTTGCGCAAGGAGGTTACCGGTAGCAGAGCGATAAGAAAACTTGGTGAAAACGCGGAGGAAATGTAGATTATTCTATATTTTTACAAGACCGACTGCTGAGAATACTTTAGGCTTGGGCTGTTGAAGTACTATCGCCGCTCCGACTCTGTTCTCGCGGGAAACGGAATTAGTCCGATGGGGACGGGGGGGTGACTCTTTTTTTTCCGGGAATGGCACAATTTGGGACAAACGACGTTCACGAGGAGGGCACTTGACAACCGGATACTATCGAAAATAGGTGAGGGAACAATCGAGTCGCGCGAGCCATGACCGCAGTCCAAGTGCTCGGTCATAACCGTCAGCTCGAGACAAAAACAACATTCGATAATCATAGCGAAAACCCGTCGAACGAACGAATGACAAAAGAAGGAAGCATTGATTGAAACATATAAAATGCCTATAAAGGACGAGGTCGAAATTGAAATTGAATAGAATAAGGCGGACCTCAGTGATGCTACAAGTCCTTAAATACGAGGCGCCAATGATAAATGATTGAATAACCATCAATTTATTTATGGACCCTTTGATTACGGCCTGGAATAGAATTATCCTGAAATCGTGCCGTTTATAGAAAATCGAGTACTTTTAACGAAACCTTTAGACCCATCGGAACTATAAGATCTGCGCTACGAGCACGTGGGCCGTTAATGATGATTGTGGCCAAGGGCCGAGAAATATAAAAAGAATAATTAAAAGTGAATGTGGGACGGATATATTTAACTGGTGTTTGATTTTGATAAAATGGAAGATATCACTAACAAAGTGATAAAAAATAATTGGTTGCCGTACAAAACAAGTCAAGGAAAATTAATCTATTTGACCTTATCAGGATCAACGAAAAAGAGCAGAATTGTATGACGCACTTTGATAATTGACCATACGAAGTGAAAGAATGCAGTCTCGTGTCCTCGTACTCTCCTACTATAAACAAAACTTGTACAGAAATCCAAAAAAAAATAAACGAAAAAGAAAAACGTAAAAGCAGTGAAACTATAAAAAAAAAAAAAACAAAGATTATTTATAAAAAATTCTAAATTCTTAAGCAGCTTATTTACATCGTAATCGATATCAACAGAGCCACTTAACAATCGACAACATATTATTTTATAAATGCAGCTTTGTTTGCACACATTTCCAAGCTCTCGGAATGGCAAAACTCAGCAAATAAGAAGAGGGAAAAAGAATTCAAGCTAGCACGACAAAGACATGCATACGTAATGTTATAAATAAAGACCAGTTATAAATTAATGAATTTCTATCCTAATAAATAGATCGAGTAATTTCTGCGGAAATGCGAAAACAAAATGAGCAAAAATTTAATGGAATAAGTACGTGAGTCGCTGCATGCTCGAGTGCTTCCATATAAATATATAAGCATTTGTGCACAACCTACATTACGCGTAAAACATACAAAAATACGAAAACACATATGTTTGGATACGTGTATGCATGAGCCAACAATGAAATCATTAAATGGTGAAGGTCAAATGCCAAACAAATATCGACAGTCTTATTGTCATGTCTTTCACGTGGTCTATCGTAATGTAAAATATATGGAATTCGTGAAGTAATGAAGAAAACAATTAAACGGTCATAATCAGCACAAAGCTAATAAGTTGATAATAATTATGAATTTATAGGTAAGTGAATTTATGTTGTATGTAAATAATAACTATAAGTGCATCTAACATACACTATCTACGGCTTATGAATTACATTCGCATAAATTATTATATATATATAGGTTCACGTATACATGACAGCATTTAATTGGAGTTAAAAAGCATAAAGAAAAGTTTATGAAAATATTAGACAAGTGACACAAGATAATAATGTATAGCCTGAAATAATCTGATTTCTTAACTAACTTTTGGCAAAATGAATGTACTCAAATTTATAATAAGAATTACAAAGAGTTGGCTAATCTAACAATTCATAACACCAAAAAATCCAAAAATAATAATAGTAAAGAGTAAATATCCTTCGATAATAACGTACAATTTTAAAATGCAAAATTCGAATTCGATACCACGGAATGCGCAAATAATTTCCGTGAATGTATGACTATCGTATTTCCTTGTATCTAATTATTTAAAAAAAAAAAAAGTTCACTCTCACATATAATGTAATATTATACAACTTCCTTTACATTCTTTTAATAAAATAATAATTATGCGAATGATAAATATAACGTAACGTAACACAGTATTAACGATTATCCAAACAATAAAATTATTTTTCAACATTTACGTAATATTGAACCATTAAATACAATGGAAAAGATCACAATTGTAAATAAAATAGAGCGCAATATAAAGTGGCAGTAGAATTTATAATATTAATAATAATGGAATAATAGCAGAAACTGCATACTAAAAAGTAAACAATTTTTGACAAGCTATTAAAACAAGTTAAACATAAAAATAAATTCAATGAGTAGCTTTAATTGCGAAAGGATGAAAAAGCGAATAGAGGTGTACTACGTAATGTGTGCACGCACACACGCACACGCACACAGATGAGAGAGGGAAAATTTATTATAAAGTAAATGGTGTCGCAGGTGAGAAACTGCCAAACTATCGCGAAACTTACGCTACACGCAATACGTAAATATGGCAAAAAAAAAATTATCATCCACATTCATATTTTATGGCGTGTAAATAAAATAAATCTTCGTATCGATCGATTTGCAAAATCGCAACACAATAATTAAATGCATTTTAATTGCTTGTGAATAATTATCACGAAACAAAATAATAATGAAAATGTATATAAAAGTGCGAGAAATAAACAAGATACTTTGTTTTATAAATATGAAGATTTTTTTGGCATTATCGCTTCGAATTATATGGAGAATTATAGTATTGGGAAGGTAAATTAGTCATTGAAGTCATTGAACAAAATTTCCTATACTAAATATCCCCAACTAAATCGTACTCCAACTAAATACTCGAAATAAATTCAAACTTGGAATACATACAATTTACTCATCAAAATACAACAAGTCCTAATAGCAATAATGACAAATAAAGTGCAAAACATTGCATATTATAAAGCTTGGGCAATAATCGCATGTGTATTAAGAAAAATACCCAATTACTCGATATTATGCGAATAGAGAAAGTATTGTAAACTGGAGATTAGAAAAATATTCGCTAAAGTATAGACAAATATGGAGAAGGTAATTATATTTTATTCAAAATATACGTGTGTGTGCACGTGTGTGTGTGTCTGTGTGTGTATTTATTGATTTAAAAGGAGTCAATAAATATGGCAGCTTAACGTGAGCATTAAATTCCATATAATCACAATAATTTTTCCAGAAAATGATAAAATCCGCATTACCTACACGTGATAAGCTCTACTATAAATACACTTTTATATAATTAGCAATAAAAAATATTGTCCACGTGAATTAAATGTAAGTATTAAATTGTAAAATTATTCTCCATCCGTGATTTTATTTTAATTGCAGCAATTATTATCTATCATAGTGGAATTGGTGAAGTATTGACGTGAGCCAAGACTCGAATCCCTAACGTGTGTTTGTTCTATTTTGGTCTTTTAGATATCTGTACCTGCTATTACATAAAAGTCTAAGCGTACTCTCGCCAATTGTAATAATTGCCGAAAGAGGAGAAATTGAGGCAAAATGGTAATGACTTTTTGCCTCATCTATATCAGACACTAAAATAATCGAATAAATTGTTTGCTTCGTTCTTAATTAATTCAATTCAAGTATCAATAAATAACGATAATATTATGAATATTACAGTTTCGAGGTGATTAATGTATGCGCTGATATTGGTCGAGTAGAAAATGATTGAAATAGAATTGAAATATTTTTCAAATAATCGATCATTAATTAATCTACAATACGTGTGTAATAATTTTAGTTGTATGCCTTACATGCTTAAAGATTAAAATTAAAATTTATTCGCTATGTAAAAAACTATTTGACGTAATAATAAAGAACGTGGAAAATTAATTAAATGAGAGTGATAATTAATGACAATTAAGAATCTAGTTTAAACTGCTATTCCATCGACTGCAATCATTATGAAAAATGTAATCTCTTCGCTATTATAATAATTATAATACATATATATTAGTGTTATTTCAATTAATTTTAATCATTATTAATAAGGCGATCATAAATAACAAAATCTTACTGATTCTAAAGGCTGTAACAAATTCCACGTATAAAATGTATTTTTAATTTCGATTTTGCGATATTTTAGCCCGAGTGGCACTGTAAATCTCCACTATAATTTCTAAATTACGCGTGCTCTATTTAATACAATTAATTATTACAATTAATTATGAAAATATTACATCGTCGTGTCTTCAAGCCTTGTAATTATTCATCCAAATATAAAAATTGAACGAGAAAGTTGCCAAGATTATTGCTTTCTATCATTTAACGACCAGCAGAACTCGTACTACTAATAATATCATAATATTATTAGATTGAACGTAAGCATTATTTGACAAATATTCATACAGGATCCAATAATAAAATGCGAATCACTTTTAATACTTGTAACTGTGGCTAAACTTGGCGCTTTCCAAGCGTTCATCCAATAATACAAAATATTTTAATGTCCATCAATCGTCTCTAGGGACGATACAAATCTCTTAGCTCCCCAACAGAATTTCGACGAAAAAACAACGACAACAACCAACTATTCAATCCATGTAATTTACATGAGGAGCACGGCGGTGACAGTATTGCTCGTACAATCACTCACTACCATCTTCGTTGAAGTTGCTCGAACTTAAAATAACACTTCCCCATATAAAAAGCCCCCATATCTTCTCCGCGTAGTATTGCCTCGGGCAAAAGTTATATTATTATGTTTTTTTTTGCTCAAACTAATGTTTACACGCGGATAGGAGGAATATCAAATACTAATCTGGCTGAGAGGTGGGGCAAACAGTTGGGGAAAGGGGTGGGGCCGAAAGGTTCCGCTCGCCATTTCGATTTAAGACTATCGGGAAAGCGGGAAAGCATGCATGCCGGAAGGCTGCTTGGCATAAATTGCACCTATATTACTTGCCATGTACTCTAATGCCCGATATTTATTGGCCTATAATTTACTTTAGCAACCTACTTACCGATTTCCGGCCAGTTCGAAAAAAAAGCCAACTGAAGATCCTTCCAGACTGCTGCTAAATACTGCTTTGGAGAATAATCGGGCGCTTGCGCGTGTACCTCCCCACCCCCCCTCCTCCTCACTTGCAACCTTATGGGCTTACAAATGTGTAATATATTTGTAACAATAAATAGTTGACGCTCGTGTTTCATTTGCATTGCGGGGAAAAGACTGGAGAATAATAAGTATATACGCCAAGTATTGATGGAGCATCATTTCAAATATATTGAACATCTAGTCTCTCCTGATTTATGGTGCTTTGTTGTAGTATCGAGTAGCCGAGGATAAAGGAGGCGAAATGCAATTGCTTAGCGTATTAAAAAAGTACGATAAAGCTCGTGCTCGAATTTGCAAATACTTTGAAATTATGGGAGTAAAAGATTTTCTTCGCAGTCTCCTGGTGATAATATAATATAAGTGCGCATTAGCTGTGGACGTGTAAGCTTTGTTGATAATTTTTGAATCTCGAAAATTATAAGAAAAGGGAAAAAAAAGTTACAATTCATATAAGTAGGAAAGAGTATGTTACATATGAATTTTCTCTTATCGAAGTAGCGACAAAGTTTTATTTCCCAAAGATAAGTAAGTAATACGTAGGAGAGTATTATATTATATGTATATACATGTTGCCCTATTTATATTATCTTGTAGTTGGAATTTATTATAAAATTAAAAAATGTATGAAAGCACGAAACAAGTCAAATAAGAAACTTCAAATACGCTTGACTGTATTTAATAATTTATAGTCCAAGCGTATGTTATATGTATATATATATATTTGGGAAAACATTTGAAAGAAAATTAATTATAAAGAGTAAGTATAAAATTTTATTTATTAGAGGTTGAAAGATTCCTTTAATAGAAAATTATTTTCCGCTTTTAAACTAATCAATAATTTCTATGAAATTGATCGATAATTTTTTTAAGGAAAAAATACGATTTCCAAGATTTAACGAAAGAAGCCTAATAATCACATCTAAATTTCCATTCGAAGCATAAAAAATTTCATACAAGACCTTATTTATATAATTGCACGGGTGACGGAAATTATTGACAGATATTACAATACACCTAATGAATGCCAACTTTTGCTAACATTACTCATTGTTAGTCGAGACAACACTAACACTGTTGCCGTTCACCCATTGCCTAAAATATCAATTCACTCAGCTCACTATTTATAATTGTAAAAATCTTCGTATCAGCAGAATTGCTTCTCGCCGAGTAAAAATCATTGAACCTGCAATTACAGACATTTACACGCGTGGCAGCTAATAGACCACGATCAGCCTCTCTCTGTAATTATAGTTCCTTTATGATTCAAGTAGGCGATAATACAGAGAGACAGAGAGAGAAAAGGACTCAAAGCAAGCAATTTCATTCCCAAACCTTGCGATAAATTTCATTATTTTTTATGAAAGTAGAGAGCTCGTGGCTAAAAGCGAAAAGGCACATCGATCGATGCCCGTGCTCTTCATTATCGCTCCCTTCCACATTTCTTATTCGCCACCCATTAAATTAATAGTGCCTCGGGTCCCACTAAACACAACAACATACCAATATCGCATTCTCATAGTCCACGGGAAATTTAGGAATTTAGGAAATGGAAATTTCCACAAGTCGGTATTTACAACTGACATTGGTCACGCCATATCATCCTGCATTCTCTCTCCTTCTCGCTCCTGCGAGTCTTAGGCCAAAGGTATCGCAGCCACACAATGCGAAGGAGCAAACTGCGAAATAACGCGTTTTTGCACGACTTAAGTAAATTGGAGGCAGCCGATGCTGAATAATGAAGGTAAGATTTACTGAAATCTCACATTTCATTGCCATATTCCCGTAGTTGTGGCGCTAATTCAACTCGATGATTAAAAATACAAGCAAATAAAGCAGGACTGCAGATTCAATAAATTAGTGACTCGCTGTACTGGGGAATATTATGAAATAACTTACTTTTCATTTTTATTTGTCATTCCGATCGCTGCTGATATTGTCGTAGGATAATTAATTGACTTCTCGGCGTATTTTTGTGATTCCAATGTGACTGGCTGGCTGGCTGGACAAATTTTCAGCTCAGTTCTCGAAACAAATGCTGAACACGAAATCCATGGAAGAAACTGTATTTAAATAAAAGAAGAGGAAAAATTGAATTATTAGTTTTTTAAATGTTGCATTAAATGTTTTTATATTTGTGTAAAAAGAAAGAAAAAGAGGTTAGTTTTTTATGTTCCGTGTATGATGGGTGAAAACGTTTTCCAATCAATTCAAAAAGATTTTTCAACAAAAAATAAAAAAGTCTCTTTCATTCATCGTACGCAACATATCGCCTCACTTCTTAAACAAGGTAAAAAAAATTAAATGTCATTACTTTACTTTTAATAATAAATATATTTTGTGCAAATATAATTAAGTTTCTAGTCAAATAGTTTATTCGTTAGTTTACTTTTTTTTTTCCTTTCTTTTTTTTCTTTCGGTACATTTTACTAGATTAATATTTAATATTTGTTTTATTCCGCAACGAAAACTGACCACCAATGCTTCAAATCGATATAAAAGTGTACGGTATTCTGCGTCATTTGTAGAAGCTCTCGTGCACGCTAAAATAAATTAAGATTGATGCGAGAATACAATTATTATAACTTTATGAGTCCGGAGAATGAAAACTAATTAGCTGCGTATGCTGATTACACAATAAAGACAATCACATAGAATTATAGCGGCGATACACACGCCAATTGTACAAAGTATTTATTGTCATCGATATGATAGAGAATCGCTATTCGATACCGACATTGCATTATGGTTCGAGGGCAGCTCAAGGAAATGTGGATAGAAATTTTCGGTTGAGTTGAATGGAAAGAATCCATGGTAAATAATATTGTTGCAAAACTTGGAACATTACCATTATTAAAAATGCGGAAATAATTATAACTTCAATATCTAATTTGAACGAATTCTTGGGTTAAATGTACAATTACACCTGCTAAACCAAATTCAAGATCATGTACGGCAAAGCAAATAAAATTCTTGTGAATTCATTACCAATGCACTTTACACACTTTTCAAAATCATTTAATCTTAATATTTTATGCTATTCGGATATTATATTATTGTTACAGATTCTCAACTGAGGTACGATCTGAATTAACTTTAATTTATTATTATAAGTGTCAAGTATTAGAAGGAATAAGAGGGCGATATATAAATAAACAATTGCCTTATGTGAGAGAAATAAGTGTGCTTTTGAAATAAGTAATTTCAGTTAGTTGCGGGAAATGGTGATTTATAAATTTTTTTTGTCCCAATCTAAAATGAATTTCACGAGCAACATAATCACATAAGTAGTTAACATAAAAAAAAAGCTCGAGCAATCATGCTAATTACTCGAATTATGACGATTAATGATTACGCTTATTTTTATATAAGAAAAATGTTAAATATGATAATTGGATTATTATTAATGAAATATTATTACTCTTTCAATTCTATATAATCATGGGAGCAATGAAACAGCATCATAATTTGTGTAAAATTGTTTTGTAATAAAATCATATATGCATAAAATTAAACATAAACTAAGGCGGCGCACATATTACACGATATGATCATATATTTATATAAATTATACATGAATCACGCGTTATGTCAGATTTTATTAAATTTACGTGTCAAAATATTTATGATTATTATACCATCAAATACTTCTCATTGTTACGAATTCAGAATTATTTTCAAAATATGCTACCTTTTTTCATCAAATGAAGCATTTCCTTCGTTTGTGCATTTTTGTAAATTTTGACAAAGCTTGTTTTAACAAAATTCAATTATTCTTATGTTAATTAGCATTTTCACGCGCCATTAAAATAATAAAGTTGAATTTGCATTTAGTCGATTATGGGATAAATAAATAAACGGCTACTTTTGAATTTTCGAGAGCAAATCCTCGCGATTTTACGTGAAATTTTACGTGAATATTGAAAAATTTCTAGCTTAAAATTGACTTGATGTAAATAATTGATTGCAATTGTCAAGATACGAGACATCTTCAACAATACATCATCGTTCATAGGGAAATTAAATTATATAATACAGACATGCCCATTACCAACTATCTTATCCAACGCGATTATAATGGCACACACACACACACACATATATATATACATATATATATATATTTGAGGGCATATTCCCAATATGTACTTTACATACAGAATATGTTAAAAAAGTATTTTCATAGAAGGAATTTTACGAATTGCGAAGGAAATATATGAGTTGCAGAAATTAGATTTTTCCACAGTGTGGCACATCTGATGAGAATATATTTTCGATGGAACTGTTTTCATAACATAAGAGAGTTCGCTCGAACAGAAAAACAAAAAAAACAGCAATCAACGAAAGATTGCTTCACCAGTTCCTCCTATTCCTCTCCTTTTCCTCCTCCTCTTCTTCATCTTCTTCTTCTTCGTTTTTTCCTTCTTTCTTCATTTTTTTCTTTAACCCCACATAAAGTTCAATGTGAAAATCACGGTCGGAGTAGATGAAATCAACGATGCTGTAATCGTTCCTCAATCAAAGTGATCGTCGGGAGTTTGAGCGCTTGAAGTTCGGTAATGAACTCGACTCGGTAAGCAGTAGTTGCGCATTGGCCAAAGAAAGCTCCATGTGCCGGGGAATTCATCACTATTCACGAGATAATACTGTCACGGAGTAACATTTGTCAGTTTTGAGTCGAGGGCGATCGAGTAGTGCTTCATCTTTCTGATTACGAAACTTTTAGAGGAACGGAATATCTGCTTGGCTCTTTAATCCCACGAGCTGCTTCCTTATTGCCCTGTCATTTCCCATGTTTATGCCTCTCGCTTCTTAATTTGCTCCATTAGTGCTCAAATAAGTGTGCTCAAATAAGCACAAAACTTGGGTAAATAGGAGAATAAAATGTCCAGAGCCGGCCGATGCGTAGGCAGAAAACGCGAACTTTGTCACTCATTACAACAATGAGCTGATTGCTTAGTGACGGTATTTTTTAATACAGGAATCTAACAGTTTTTCAAAGTTTTTGCAATTTAAATTATAACGATCGTGTTAAAAGTGTATACAATGAGCTGACAATGTAGTGCAAGTCATTAATGTACAAGCAAACTCATTCTCCAGCATCTTACGAATCCAATGGATTTCAATATTTATTTGAATTTTTTTGTTGAAGAATTTGTTTTACAATTTTAAAATATTTAGAATTAAATTCTAAATGCTTGAATTTATTATTGAACTTTCCTTCCCTTTTCACACTCGTGTACTGCCCAATTTGAAATCTAATAAATATTCTCGATTCTCCATTTACTTAAAAATCATCTTCCCCAAGCCAAAGCACACGTTCACATCATTTGGTATATTTTGGGAAAGTACCTTTTCACTCAAAAAAAAAAACTCCCTCTCATTAAGCTGAAAATTCATATCAAATATCCAGTGATTCCAATTAGAAAATTTACCTTTCCAAGCAATCCTTACACGCTCGTCAATTACACACACCAACATCATCTATGACAATGCATCGATCGAAGCGCCCTCGCAAAACACCAAGACTTTGTAATATCTAGGAGGAAATGTCTATGAGGGCAATTCATACGTACGCTCATTCCATTTCTAAACGAATGCCAACTACAATTTAAATGGCATTATTTAAATGGATGTTATTTCTGAATCTCAATGTACGAGCTTTCAAGTAATACAGCGGACGATGGATTACTCCCGATGTAGTTTACTCATCACGCTCAATGGGAAAATGCACTGAATCACTGAAAGGTTCCTTCGTGAAGTGGCCAGCCAAGCTCGTCATCGCATTCCCAGAAGCGTCGAATTGTTATGTAATAATGGCCGGGAGACGCTATGTTAGTTATTCCAGTATTGATCTTTGGCTCGCAATCGCCACAGTAATAATGCGTCTCCATCGTGAAGAATGTTGGTCCAATAATCGACTGCCACCTCCTTTTTATAAATATTAAGTAAGCCACTTGGAAATGATGGTATGCGTATGGGTAATTCGCGTGAATAATGCGTGAATAATAGTGAAATGATAGCGAATGTTAAATAATAAGTAAACACGTAAAGCACGAGTGCATTAATAGTACGTTAAGGGGAAACTTAAGGTGGCGTGAATTTTTCGTGAATTTGCAAATGAACAGCGAGCAATTTGAGCAGCCATAAATGACATTATTTGAGTATATGGAGGTGTACGTGTATATATATATATATATTCAAGTAGACCCTTAAGACAATTAGAACTGGTGTTCTAACATTCAGTATTCTTGAATAGACAGGTCGCTTCGGGTATCGTATAAGCCTCTGAAAGTTCACCTGCAACTAGTTAGTTGAGATATACATTGAAATGGTTACATTGTATTTACAGAAATTATGGTGGAATTCTATAGTGGATGTAAAGCCACTTATTAGAGGAGCATTTTTGGGGATTTTCATGCCATGTACATTGCCGTTCAAATAAACAATTAAATTGCTATTGGGCTTACTATTAAACTTGCGCTTACAATAGATTGAATTGAAAATATGACGTAGGAGCGTATAATTTAAATTTAAAGCAATAAACGATTTTCATTCTAATATTACATAAAAGACATAGAGTGGCAATTATTTGACCGTTACATTCTATTCTATTTGCGACAATTCTTTAGCAATAAACTTCTGGCACACGAATTAATGAGCGTGTATAATAATCGTTGAGACGATCTTTAATAAATGCAATATATATTCTGAAAAATAGAGTGCTCCCTGGAAACAAAAGAAAAAATTAATTCCTACTGAAAGGAAATTTCGTAAAATTTAGAGTCGAAAATATATTGCGAGCAACTTATGCTAATACGCCATTGAGAAACATATTTACAAAAAAAAGAGAATTGATTTTTTTGTTATTAATGGCCGCATTTCTAATAAAATGTTGGAAGCCACGTACAGACCTAAATTGAAAATTGAAAGTAGAAGAAGAGAGCGGATGGGAGAAAAAAGGGTAAAATGTCTGGGTAAAAAAGGCAAAACTATTGAAAAATAAAGAAACAGATGTAGAGAAGGAAAATGGCAAAGACAGAGTGAGCAAGTGAGAGAGAGAGGAGAAAAAGGCAGAACTCTTGGTGTCTTGCTCAGAGGGATTTGGCACTTTGACGAGTTTTCACCCCTTCCACTCCTCTAATGTATGTTGCAGCTCATCGGGCACGCGGTTGGCATCTCTCACTATCTGCAGCGAATGCATTTCGGATAATAGAGATAGCGACAAAACGAGAGAGAGAGAGAGAGAGAGAGAGAGAGAGAGAGATAGGTGCGCGCGTGCGTGAGCGTGGGCCCACGTATATATATGTGCGTCTGTGTCTGTGCGCGTGTGTGTGTGTGTGTGTGTGCCGGGTACAAAGTGAAAAAGAGAGGCGAATTTTCTCGTAGCGAGCGTATATGCAGAACAAGCGAGTCAGCCCATGCGATTGAAATCGTTCTGCCATTGTCAGGCAGAAACTCAGTCGGCCTCTCGTTTCTTTTATCGCTCCTGTTATCCAGGGAAATGACCCCGTTTCCGACCCGACACCCGACTAATTGCAACTTTCGGACTTGTCCGCGACTCATCCACGCAATCATGTAGACTCCAACTCTGAGCCGCGTTTTCGGCCTTTAATGAGCGCCAACTACTAGCGCTGCTGCTGCTCCTGTCACAACTGCTTTTCAGAGGCGCGGGAAGAATGAAGGTCAAAATAATTAAGCGAGCGGGAGGAGTGGGGAAGGGCGGCGGCTATCGCGTTGCTGTGCCAAGTGCAAAGTAATACGGCTCGCGTCGATAATAAATTAGCCGGTCGTTTAATGGATTCAATAATGTCGGATATTTGTGAAATCTGTGACGTGTTTATAAAACTATGGACGCGTTTGGGGAAATGCGTGGTGGTTGTTTGGGTGAATATGCTTTTATTGGTGAAATTTCGTAGCCGATCGGGTAATAATGAATTTCATTGGTAATCCTCGACAATCAGTATAGTTGGGCCGAATCGTTGTCCCCGTCATGCGTGCAATGTTTTGCCAATTTGCTCCTAGTTCAAACAATCGCTTGGACTTGCTTGTCGCGATAGCAATCCAATCGCTTGGACACTCATCATAAACATTTAATATGGATTAAAGCACACGGATAGGTTTGAGAAACTTTAATGCACGTCAAAATGCGAGTAATTTTCAACGGCTACATTTATTCTACGATTCTGCCAGATATTTCCAGTTAAATATTAGATATAATAATAATCTCCTCTGCTCTCGCGCTATCCGAACGTTCATCCTTGTCATCTGAGAAAGTTCATCATCCCTCTTCTTCGTGACTGACAGTCGCAGGAACTTGGAACTAATTGTTCCACACTCGTTTGCTCGCTCGTGCGTCCTTACATATCTCGTATTATGACAAATGAGACATCTCGTTGTCCTCTTTACTTGGCATTTATTGACATTATTTTCATAAAAAAAAATTCTAGCCATCACATAATTTTTCCCGGAACTCTTCCTTTTTGCCGCGCTGAATTAGTTTTTTCGTCCAAGATTATTCCCTTGGGACGGTTATGTTCGATATCAAGCGATGTTTATACCGAATTACTAAAGAATCAAGAGCTTAGCAGATATTTGATTAAATTACAGAATCGCCGGAGAAAAAAAATTCGCATTTACCGAGAATTGAGATTTCGCGACAGTGTTATTGTGTAACGAGGGAAGCGGATATTCGGGATAGTGTGGTTAAATAATTTGCCAACTGTAATTATACGCCGAGTTGAAGGGAACTGACAACAACAAATATTTAGTTGAGAAAAATAAGACTGTAAAATAGAAAATCGCAAGATGTGAAATATGCAGGAGAAGCTGAGCTCGCTCACCGATCGCTGAGAAGATAAATATAATACGAGTGCATGTCTTTGTAAGCTTGGAGTTGCGAAATAATTGAGCTCCAGATAAGGTTATTTTCTTTTTTACAATTTAGCTTTCCTCTACTGCCTTCCCATCCCTTCATATCTCTTATTTACTTTCTATTTATCTGCCTGCACTGTTCCTTCCATCCTCCACATTCTCCTATTATAGTAATATAATCTCCATTCGGAGTTATGTAACTAGTGGGAATATATAATAACACTTGTAAAATGTATACAATATATTATATACCATTACCTAGAGAACTCGAAATAATTATGGTGTAAATTAATAATTAATTGTCAGTTTCTCTACCCTCTGGCGAATTATTTGACTATTGCATTAGCATTAAAATAGTATTACTCGCTCGCAAACATTTCTTCGTATTAACAATAACTCGAAATCATTTAGGATTTCATAGACTTTTGATAGAGACGAGATGTAATAATAATATCACGTGAAAATCTTCCAAATTTGAATTCATTTTTCTTCCCTTAATTATAAAATTTATGCAAATAATTAATAGAGGTAGTGCAACGATACAGATACATAAATAAATGCATTTGCATACATGCAGGAACGTGGTTCTTTAACAATTAATAATAATGTTTATCGATTTTATTACAAATTAATTACTACATCATAAATTTCTCTAGTACAATGTTTATAATATATATGTATAAGGTAACAAATGCAATAATGATAATTTATGTTTTGCAGTGTTTAGGAGTTTTTAAGTTTTTTATAATTAAAAATATTAATTAGAGTACTCGGTGAAGTTGAAAATGTGAAACGAAATTTTCAATATAATGTAAATTAAAAATTTAGAAATAATTTAGAACTATTCCCTCCAATTTCTCAACTGCTGCTTTTCTTAACAATGTACAAGGAAATTTAACGAGTATTCGAAACAATAAAAACTATTGAGCACACAAATATAATTTATATTAACTAAAAATTATTATAAAAAAATTTTGTATTAATCTCACATTGTTCATAAATCTTACCTTTGTTCATCTACGCAACAATTTTTTGTCGTTAATCTATAAAATTCATTCAAAATATTATCTATTAATATATTTATATACATAAATAAAAATACTTAAGATATGCTTGTTTAAAACATAAGATCTTGAATTGAAATAATTAAAGGTGAATCTATACAAATAAGGTAGTTATCTCTTCGAAAGCCACAATTTATTCGTTAATTGCTAGCTTAAGATGAATTTAAGTGATTTAATGGACGCAAATGAACTTTAAAAGTAAGTTTAATTATTATTTAGTATTGTCATTATCTAGAGGGTAAATAATGACATGATTGAATGCTTCTATGAACAATTTTCATGCAACTGTACTATCGATGTAATAAACCATAAGCTTGTAATTAAGACGTTGAAGAATATCCAAATTACAGTTGATGTAGATGAATTAAATACCATTAATTTTATATTTGAATAGATAATAGATGTGATCTTGTAATATCAAATTCTGTAGCATAAAAAAATTGCTCATTTTCGTTGATAAATCAGATTATTAAATTAGTTGTACATTGTCAAAATATTAATGTACACATTTGTTTTTAACATCAAGCTCCATTGATACAATTTGCGTTCGATTTTTATAAATTCTTATAATAAAATCTCCAAACTCACATAATTGATAATTTGCTGTATATTCAATTGAATAAATTCTACGACAAATAAAAGCTTTATCAATTTTTTTAAAAATATTTCTTAAAATTCCATAAAAATAGCATGGGTAGGTCATACGTAGAACAAAGTAGAAATGTATTTTACCAGTCGGCATATTTCTCGTTGGAATATTAATGTAATAATAAATAAAGGTCACAGTTTCGAATGGCTCCGAAGCTGAATAATTATTGAATAAGTTTTGAAAAATGAAGTCAATATGAACGACATTGATGGGGAAAAAAAAAAGAAAGAAAGAAAAAGAAAACTTCTTAGAAAGGTAATGAATACTCTAAATTAAAATTTCTTAATTAGAGGAAAAATGAATCTGATATTTTTTGCGAAATTCATTCGGAGATTGTCAGAATTTACAATATAAGACGTTAAGATTGAAAATATGACCTAAAAATATTTTAATATTATCTCCGAGCTTACCTTATAGAACCATTTGACGTACATAATCACTTATATATAGCTACGTATTATCCAAAATTTTTTAACAATGTCTTGGCGAATTTAAGACAACATCTAGCAGTGTAAAATAATATTCACAAATTTTTCAATGCTTGTCTATAGCGACAAAAGCTAGCATTATTTATATGTCCAAATAATTTTACCAAATCATTTAAAGCTGTTGCCATGCTTGCGCATATTGTCCTTCTCCTTCGAAACTTTATCCTTTTCCCGCGTAAAAGCTATAATAGTTATGAAAAATATCATCTTCATTTAATGTTCATTCCACAAAATGTAACGTACGCCAACCCAGATACTTGATAAAATGTTCGAGCTCATCTGAATTTTGAATGAACGAACGCTCCATATGAAAATATCAACTTTGCCAGCATGCGTCGCCCACTTTAATTAATTCCTTAAGAACAGTCTAAAAAATCTAAAGATATTATTAAAATTTATCATCCCGAGGATGCATTCACTTTAAAGCTACGACCACGAAATATTTATCGAAATGATTTATCCAGTTGACACTTTAACAGACATTGACTATATTACAAACTATTCTGCCACTATCAAAAAAAGCTCTCTACATAGAATCGACAAACCGTCTACATTTTATTCCATTGCGATTTTAAAATGCCAAATTGTATTAGGCAAATATCTCAAAAATAATGATTAAATTGTAGCGTCGGTTGTATATTTTGCGTCTTGGATCAAATAGAAACATAACTGAAACAATTGATTGAATTTTATCGCCAGGATGGCTTCCAGCTAGTTTTGTTTAATAGTTCCAATATTGACTTATAATTTTGATTTTATTTATAGATATATAGATAGGTATTACTGCACTTTGATACTCAATTTGAGTTTAAAATTGGGCAATTGGATCACATCACATCTTCTTCTGCAATAATTATCGTCTCGCAATAATAATCATTGACAAACTCAAGAGATGTATATGGACGGTCGGAAGAATATGCCGACGTTATGTTTTTGACATGCAGGTATTAACGAGTTGGATGCTCCTCCATAGATCCCAAGTACCATAATGGCAACTAGAGTTTAGATCAATATTTGAGAATGAAATGTAGCGTGGCATTTATAAATGTAGAATATAAAAGGAGCCACGATAAATATGCAGTGCACAATTATGTAGGAGCCAGAACGACACAACAAGCAATGGGAATTGCGTTAGAAAAGCGAAGCATAAGTCAAACATCGATATGATATATGAGACAAATGCAAACAGAATTTATTTGGAATTTTAAGTGCGTATAAGAAAATATTAAGGAGTTGCAACGTAGCGTGCACTTAATAAATTCAAGTGTTTTCAGGCTGCGCATACTGTACTTTCAATGATTGCGTTATTTGAAAAATCAAACACTTAAAGCTCCCATCGTCATTAAATGCGCAATTATACTCCATAATAATAAGGGAATACATTCTATCATATCCAAGTAAAATCCAAGTTGGAGTCGATGGGATCGGGATACTCTGCTTTATCCGCGCCTTTATCAATCCAAAGTATGGCCATGTCGAGGAGGAGATGGAGCAGCAGGAGAGCGAGAGAGAGAGCGAGAGAGAGAGACATTTCATGCAAATTAGAACTTGTGTGCCAGCTTTTGCTATGGTGGCTCACGAGTCCTCCTGGCGTATGGCGCATTCTAATTTGCCTCCTCCGGATGCCTTTCGACGTACGAGGCGTTTTTCCCGTCCAAGAACCCCCCGGTCGAACTTTGCCGAATTCACTTCCGTCCCTGGCCCACCAAGAGCTGCACTCGCCGTCTGATTCTTCGACATCTGCGCCTGCCTTTTATAATCCCTGTCAATTGCTGATTTACCTAAAGCCCGACTCGGACGCTCTTCTTGCAGCGAACGCTGAGTCAGCGTCACGAATGCGGTAATCGATCTACATTCTGCTGATGCGCCCCTTGTTTGTCAATTGAACTCATTACGAGTCTTACCAAATAGCGCGCACGAGCACTCTGATGCGCGCCTCCGATTACCCTTTTGCAACATGCTGGAGTTACCAATTTCATTATTTGCCTTAATTGTAGGCCCGCCACTCTAAATCCAACTGCTTGCACTTTTTGTTTGCCAAGACTTGGTCCTCCATGAACTTGGGACGAACATCTGTGTGTGTGTCGTGTTGGGTGGGGCTGCCGAAAGGGTCTTGGAGGAGTAAGAAGACAGGAGGGACTCGAGACAGCAAGGTATCCAAGTAATTATCGGAAAATTATGTAATTCCGTGTTGTCTGTGCCTACTTTCAGAGCTCGCTCGCCGCCAGTTGGGCTTCGTTTCATCCCGCCCCGGCTCCCTCGTTATCGCAAAAATGTAATTATTTACATCGGCCATTCGTTGCTGCTGCTGCTACTCGATAGAAAACTCCAGCGCCTCGGAAAAAATTCCTCATTTCTATGGTATGCGAGAGAAAGGGAGGGCCAGGGCGCATGAAACTTTTACTTGCCGGACATGGAGGCGCTTTCCCGACCAAGACAAACCATCGCATGAGGGAGCGACTGGAGGCGACCGTTCAAGAGGCGATAAAGGAAATTCTATGAATCGCTCTAGTACTGCCACAACTTGATCTGCCCCTCCTCCAACAACACACTTCCTGACGAACTATTGTGGCCCGCGGCTAAAAAAACTCGCGGCCATTGCGGATGTGATTTCACTTGAGCAAATTTCATTTCTGCCACTGCTCTTTCTTACCGACTCCCTCCCCCCACTCTCCCTCCAACCCCCTCGCCGTCTCACAGCCATTCGAGCTGTGTTTTTTTTTCCCCCCCCTCCACTCTTATCTATAGCATCACAGAAGGCAGACTGCTGGAAAGGAGCTTTGAAAGTTTGTTACAGTGTATTACCTTCTCGCCGACGTCAACTTATACGCACCCTTACGAAAAAGATCGGCTGAAAGAGAATCGTGGCGGGGCGGCGGGGAGGGGGGGAGAGGAAGCGCAATGTGGTTGAATGAAAGGAAGAGAGGAGTGCGCGTGTGAGAGTGTAAGTGAGTGTGCTGCCTTAGTGTTGAAATAGCGAAAAACGGGGGGTATGCAGGGACATATGACATGGAGAAACGGAGGACAACGTGAAATCAGGAATGAAGAAGAAGAAGAAGAAGAAAAAAGCTCGGGTAAGTTGGGAGCTGGAGAGTGAGAAGGGAGAGAGGGAGAGAGGGAGAGAGAGAGAGAGAACTGTGTCAAAAGTTATTGAATATCAAAGTTTCAAATTCCGCAGTGCCAGCGAAGTTCACTCGAAAACATAAGTTATAAGTAACTTCCACTGAAAGACGAGTGAGAAAAAGAGTGCGGGAGAGACGGCGGCGATACAGAGCGTGAGAGAGCACAAAAGAGTAG